>OZ038403.1:761693-1038249 GCA_964036045.1 Eutreptiella sp. 'Long Island Sound 2002'
CTGACTATGACTATGACTATGACTCACATATCAGCCAGTAATGCCCACCATTTCCATCACGTCATCCCTTGTCCTGATTGGAGATTCACTGCTACGAAAAACAACTCAATTTCTTGCCACTTGATTCGCATTTACTGATCATTGCTCATCATTGTTGGACCTCCCCTGCATGCAACTTTTTTCTTCCACCCCAGTTTTCGCTTGCGTGCCTACTGCCTCCTTCTGCATGACTCTTCCGGTGCCGTCTCTGCAGGCTCAAAGTGTGGGGTATGAAGAGAGCATGGTGTCGGAGGAGTCCCCTCCCCACGACGTCATCATAGACATTGCTGCGAAGGTTCTGTCACAGTGCAGTGATGTGAACTGGGTTGTTGGGCTGCTGCGGCAGATGGGGGACACCCAGGTGGACCCGATGCAGGTTGTAGAAGTTGTAGAGGCCCGTCGAAACATGCTGCTCCCCTGTTGAGCACCTACTTCATGCCTGGAGGTTGCTACAGTTGCCCAGAGGTTGCCTGAAGGTTGCCCAGGGGCTGCCCAGAGGCTGCCTAGCGTATGCCCAGAGGTTGCCTAGCGTATGCCCAGAGGTTGCCTAGCGTATGCCCAGAGGTTGCCCAGAGGTTGCTGGAGGGCCGACCACATGGGTTGTCATTGGGCTCCTCCGGACCCAAGCCCTCACGCACATGGCGCCACCACCCCAGTCCTCCGCGAAACCCGGCCGATTGCTCCCACTCACAACGTGTGCCCCTGCGGCGGATTCGGTGGCTTTGTGGCCATCCCCTCGCACCAGCCCTTGGCCCCTGCAGTCATGTCTAGTGAGGCACCCGGAATGCCCTTTTTGGTGAGTCTCCGGCCTGTTTCCGTCCATTTGGGTGCTTGGCATGTGCCTGTACGCACACAGACAGCAGCACCAGTGGCCCGTCAAAGGTTGCATGCGGTGGGAAGTTACGGGGGGGGGGGGGGGGCGTACGGAGATTGCCTTCAGGTGTGCGCTTAATGTGGCGGCCACCCTACCCCCCCGGAGTGGGGATGGGTCAGAGGCCAACCACCAGTTCGTGGACCTAAACTCCTACTTTTGGGCCCCTGAAATAGATTTCTTTTTTTTTTCCTGAGGACAACATTTCTGATGTGATCGAGTGGGTGGGTTGGCTAGGGCTCCAAATGACCCCCCCTCCCTGGTCCTAAAGGGGGGGGGGGGGCTGAGCACCAGCGTGACTGCCTTGCTAGAGCCCAGCCATACTGTGGTCGGGACCTTCCTCACTGGCAACAACCTGGACATGGGCGGGTTTTTTTGGAGGGGGGGGGGGCTTTTTGCCCCCAGCCCCCCCCTCCCCCCCCCTCTGTGTGTGGTTCCGCTTTTCTGGGTCTGAAGTGGTGGGAGTTGTGGGCAGGCTTGTGCCCGAGGGAAAGGGAGACAGGGGACGCAGCAAGCGCCTGTAAAACCGGTTGGCGTGCTGAGGAAAGTGATCAGGCAGCAGGAGGGCGGCGGTTACAAAACGGTTGCAGCCTCAGTTGGGGTTGGAAGGAGGTGGTTGGGGCGTAACTGGCAGTCTACCGCTTCCAAGCGCAGGCCTGGGGTGTGGGACTGGCGCCCACACGAGCTGGAAGCTATGGCCCATGGCAGGGGTGGATATAATAGTGACGACATTACCAAGGTGGGGGGGGGGGGGGCTCTTGAGCCAGGAGGCAGTGATGACGGAATGACGATTACAATTACAATTAGCTCAGGCAGTTCAGGCAAAGATGATTCGGAATTGCAAGCCATTTTGGCAAAATGTGTCAAGAAATGATTGCACTGTGTGGACTGTCTTCATGGGATATACCAACCGCTGTGCAATGTATTGTCTTGTGTTCAGGGCTGGCAGGTTGGCTCAGTAGTACAACGGTATATGCACAGGCTCATAGATTGATTGTCCTGGGATGAAATCCAGGGTATCACCTGCTTTGGTGCCTTTTTGGGCCACCAGTCCTCTTGTAAAACTGCTGGCAAAATTGCTAGGTCAGTCAAACGGGTAAATCGTAATCGTAATCGTCATCGGGGGGGGGAGGGGGGGGGGCACCCCCCCCCCCCCCCACTATATCCACCCCTGGCCCATGGTCTTCTTCTGGTGAGGGACTTCATGTCCTCAGTATAGGTGACTGCGGGACCGAATGGCAAGACATCCTGTCTCTGACCCACAGATTTGTGGGTGTGCCTCTTCTTTTGGCTAAGTACTGGTGGGGGTCGGGGATGAGCCCCACCCTGCTCCCGCCCCCAGGTAGGGGTCGGTGGGGTGGCTGGGGCTGGCCACAACACGTAATGACCTGGCGTGGGGGGCATAGGCCTGCCTGGTGCAGCCATTGTCATGTCCCATCGGTGCACTGCTGCCAGCGCGCATCCACGTGCATGCATGCATCTGTGTGCACCCGTGCACACACGCAATACCAAGCGGCACACATGCGTGTGCGGACGCACACGTGCACACACGAACAGGCTCAATGATCTCAGTGTTGAATAGGTTTCCCCCCGCATCGCAGCATCTGGGTCTCCTTGGCAAACACACGCACACACATCCGAACATTGCTGCAGTGAGGACAGAGCTGTAGAGAGGTGGTGCATCATAGCGAATGCTATTGCTTTGGTTGAAAAGATTCGGCGTCACACACACACACACACACACACACCCACCCATTTGTGTGTGTGTGTGTTTGTGTGATGATTGTGCGTACGCCTGACCTGCATTGAGAGATGCCTGGACAAAGCAAGCAAAGAACTGCCGCAGGCGAGAACAGATTGTATGAAAAAACTCCCCTGTGGCGCGGCAATTGGGAATTGGCACACGCGCGCAGACACACACAGTAGGACCACATGGAAGCTGTTCAGAGGTGCATGTTTCCTGTCATGCAGAGAGGGAGGAAAGGTTTGAGCAAAGTCTTATGGGTGACACAGATACACACACACACACACACACACACACACACACACACACACACACACACACACACACACATGCACAGGAGGCACGAATGGGGAGCGGCCTGACCCAAGGCTGCCAGTGTGGCCATACAGGCTCCACCGGGAGACCTGGAAAAATGGTAATACCCCCCGCCCCCGCCCCCCACACACACACATGAACACAGACACACACACACACACACACACACACACACACACACACACACACACAGCACACATCGCACACACCCAAGGGCATAGCATATCCATAGTGTTCATCTGCATGCTATGTATCATGTGGTCCTGCTCATCTCCTGGACGCACCAAAGGAGGCATGCTGCATGCATGTCATTCCTCTTCCTGGTGGTGTGTTCATACACTGTCCACTGTGCAGAAATGACAGCGTTGTGGACCCCCAGGCAGCCATTAGCACCGAGGGTTTTGGGTAGCGCACCCTATTTTTTTTAGCTCCCTGCAACATCATTTGAAACTGCTGGAGCCAATGGGGCCCCTAATCTGGGGTTGTATGTTTCACACTAACGATCTTTGTCTCTACCCTTACCGCTCACCCAATTTACGTATTTGGACTCCGCATGAAGTTCAAAAGCGCGAACCGAATTTTTTCGCACGGCGAAATTTACATAGCAGAGATGAATGTGTCTGGGTTGTGCCCCCTAAGTAATTTGGTGCCGAATCCTGTGGTGACCCCAATATGGCAGGGGCTCTGGAGACCCTGGTGGGGCTCTTTTCCATCATTCCGCTTGTTCCCTGCACTCTTGCGCCCACTGGAGCGTGCCGTATGTCCAGCCTGTTTCTTGCAAAGTTGATTGGCAAGATATGCCCCAAAGAACCTGCTCAGAGATCATAGGCCTGTTGCACTTTCGGGGCCATGGTGTTGGTGTTGGTGGTGCTGACCACGTGTCGAAGAGGAAGGCCGGCCAGGGAAAATGGGGTTGTTTCCCGGTGAAGTGGTCTCAACAGCGGGTGCAGTGCGCACGTAGGGCAGGTACCACCACCCGACACAGGGGCCGGTGGTGCATCTCAATGTCCCCTGGATGTCCTCAAATGAACCGAGGCCGCCAATGACCTCCCGGCCCTTCCCGCGTCCTCTCCTCAGTGCTCCATCCTTTGTCACGGCTGTGTCCCTTGTTCATGTTGGTGTATCATCTGGTGGCAGCTGCCAGTAGGAGGGAGGGGAACTTCGCCACCGCCCCCGCAGGGACCGAAGCTCAAGCATGCCTCAGGCAACGGAAAGTGGTGTGGTGACCGTTGCAGCTGAAATGCTCATTGCTCGTTTAGGCGCGCCGTGGCCGGGTCACGGCCCGCTCAAGTGTATTGTTGAATACACAGGACCGTCGTTTCGCAATGTGAAGAACTGCAACGGGACATCACTGGGCCTTGCGGCCGCTGTGCATTATATCCTGTCTTTTGTCAGATTTGTTTGTTGATGCGTTCGTCTTGGGGCAGGGGCCAGGGGCAGGGCTCGCCTGCCCGCTCTCTCATGCGCGAGAACACGCACTGGCTGTTTGTGCACCATCTAATTCCGTGGTGCTCCTGCAGTTGAGTGTTGCTGCTGTATTTGGTCGTGGTGCTTTTGCCTTTCCTTTGAAAGCGCTCCAGCGCTGCAGCGATGATGTCTGCAACAGCAGAACCACACCAACAAAGGCTACACACGGGATGTGCCCCAGTGATTCACGCGTGAAGGTGAATCCTGAAGCGTTTTCCCATGCCTTGGCTGCTTTCGCCGCAACCCACTCCAATTTTGGGCCCCTTTCCCGGTTACTACGTACAGGCCTGATTAAAGATGCGTCCTGTCCTGACTGTGGCACTTTGTTTCTTCTTGTCTGCATTAAATGCGACATGCACACTGTTCGTGCTCTTTTTGTCCTTAAAGTTACATGTTGTCCCCCCCCCCCCCCCGGCTGCCTCTGTTGTGTGTCTGTCATTGTGTTGCCACAGCACGTCCAATGGTCCGTAAAATTCTGCAACACGCCCTGTGTTGCATCAACAACAACCAGCCCCTAATAAACTGGAGGCATTTTCCCACTCGCTGGTGGGCGGTATCGATCCAAAATTTTGCATCGCGCTTGCTGTCCTGCCCCGTACTTGTCTCTTAAGGCTCTTGCAACGTCGATTCTCTTTTCACTGCCGGCCTGCTTGTAAGCCAGCCCCTGAGCCAGCCCCAAATGGCAAGCATGTCCAGCTCTTCAAAATGAGGTGCAAGGTGGGCAAGGGGTTCTATTCGGTGCCTGTCAATCAGAATGCAAGCAACAGAGTGGTACTTGAGTTGTACATGAAGAGAAATGCTTTGTATTGTCATTTTTTGAGGAGTAGACTTGGCTTATTTCAGCAACATCTGGTCCATGGTACATGTTGCGCGGTAACACAGGCTTGTCCAAACACAGTACCCCATGTTTCTGCACTTTTGCCCCCTGAACCAGGACCTGGCCTGTGTTGGGACAAATGGGCGGCGGGGGGGGGGGGGGGGTACTGATGGTATTTGGTTCCGTGTGCGGCAGTTGGTGGCCAACCAACATGGCGGGTGATTGACGGCCGTTGGCCGGTACCCGACAGGAGTTGTCATCCCTGCTGCCGCTGCTCGGCAAAGTTGGTGAAATGTCAGGGTACGGGAGACTCGTCAGAGAACAGAACAATCCTCGAGCAAACTCATGCACTGTGTCCAACATTGATGAATCCTCGGCAGTGAAGGTTGTGTGACCGGGGCAACTGGGCACCCATGCGTGGTGGCATACCTGACCATTTGCAGCCCCTGTCCCCTCTCTGCCGATACATATGTTGGCGCTGTTGCACCATGATTACCACTCAGCAAATGATGCTGAACTTGTCGGACAACGATTCAACCAAATCAGTGCTCAAACCATGCATGTATTAGAAGAGACGGAGGGGTGCAAGGGGGGGGGTGATCCCATTACAATCGCTGCTCAAACTGCGAGGTGCATAACGAATTCGAAATGGGGGCAGGGGGGTGTCTCCGGAACCCAAAAATTTGTGCACCAAACGTTTCCCAAGATGGTTCCTTCAGTGAATTTCAATCTGGTTAGAGGGGGGCGCAATCATGAACGACAGCTGCAACAGGTTGCAACTCATTGGTGGGCTATGTCCACAATGTTCGATGTGAAGGCTACCATCTGCTGCTCAGTGGTCAGCCACAGCACACCACCTCCTTCCACTGCATCCCAATGGACTTGGTACGTACACACGTTCGTCCACAGCTCATCGCCAGTTTGGAATGCCATTTAGTGGGGCAGGGTTGGGGGTGGCATCCCCACAGCACCAGTGGTGCAGTCGGCACCAGTGATGCAGCGGAGTATCAGCCCCTTTACAGCCCCTTTAAAGCCGACAGCAGGATTCACCTCACCTGCCCCCCGTCCTGCTGGCGCCCCTATTTGAGAGCGCCATGTCTACCCCGCGAAGGGACAGCACTCAGAGTGCGTCTGATGAGGACGTGCAACAATATGCCGTCCGGTGTTCTACCCCCCCCGATCTGCCCCCCACCCTGCTGGCGCCACTTTTTGAGAGCGTGATGTCTGCCTCACGAGCGGGCAGCACTCATCGTGAGTGCGATGAGGACATGGGTCAGTACGAAGTCCAGTACTCTACCCCACCCTCCGTGGGGGAGTGGCCCCCTAACCCCTCTACCTTTCCCTCTCTTCGCGGAGCACAGCGTCTCTGCACGGAATTGCCTGGCATGGCCCGACATGGCCAGGGATGGGTTCGTGACCCCCATGCACGACACTCCACCATGCTGTACAGCATGCAGGAGGGTGCTCTGTCTTCCAACAGCGCGGAGGGGCTCATGAAGCATGGACGGGCCTCACGTGAGGCAACCTAAAGGACGGAGGGGGGAGCCTCTTGTCATACAGGGCGGCAGCTCTCCAGAAACCCGCGCGACTTGCCCCTTGGGTGAGTCTGGGGGCTGGAATGGGTAGAAGCCCCATGGACTATTGCTCCTTAATATGATTTCCTTCCTTTACAGCCCCTTTAAAGGCGGGGCCAAGCCGCCAGCAGTGGGTCTGCGGAGGAGTGCGTGCGTGGCAGCTCGGCGCACAGCTGTTAGTTCCCGAAGCGAAGGCGAGAACGCGTGGATTCAATTTCATTCGATGACGGATTCGATGCTGCTCCAAGGGGTAGACCAAGCAGGCAGTGAACAGAGCAGGTTCCCCAGGTGAGGCTGGGACACATGATGCATGTGGAACCCTCGTTTGTACTATATGCCTACTTCTTGACCCAGGCTGTCGCCTGAGAGCTCATACTGTACTCATTGAACCTGTTGAACCTGTTGAGGCGGAAAGAAAAAAAAGCATTCCATGCCCCTCCCTGGTGAGTGTTGGAATTTGTGGTTGATGTTTCTGGGCTCAAAATTCAAATTTGCATTTTGCTGTACAAAAAGGCAAGAGAGCTAGTGGATGGTGCTCCGGCTGGAGACTGGCAAATCCCCGCGCTTGTTGGCAGCATTGAGCGGATTGTGCAGCGGGCGGCTCTATCCGTCCTTCTGATTGTGTTAAAAAAATTGTCGCTTGTAGCCTCAGTGAGGTCGCAGGAACGTTTGGGTGTGTACAAGCCCGACCCTTCAGCACCGTATTTGCAATCCTATTTGGCAGTGAGTGACAAGTGAGCATGACTGTGTCCTAGTGGGCCTAGTGCAGACTTGTACTGGGCTGGGGTGATGGGGGGTGGGTCAGTATCAGAGGAGGAGTGTTGTGGGTATGTGCGCTCCCTGCCCATACTACCAAAGGTGTTGGCGGCGCTGCCCCTGCTCATGAAACCCCCTTGTGCGGAGGTGGTTGAGACAGCTTTGGAAAAGGTAAAGGGGGGCCCGGCTATGGAGCTGTTTTTACGGGAGTGTGAGGGTACCAGACATGTGGGCGGTATTCTTGTTGCACTGCCTGCCAAAGTTTACTGGTGCAGAAGAAACGAAAGATATGCGGCCGCAGCAGGTGTGCCCCCTCCCCCCCCTGTATAAGCTACGGCCAATGAACGGAGAGATTTCCGAAAGGGGTTCTGGAGGGTGACGACCATCGGGGGAACGTTAGCGCGCCGGGCGCGCGCCGGGCATCTTTTTGGACCCGTGCCCCACCGGTGACCTTTTAGGGGGTGCGCTAAGGGGGCGCACTTAGGACAATCTTTGAATCTTTTGGGCCCCAACCGTCCGGTGCTATTGAGGAAACCGGCAAGTCCGTCACCCCCCCTAAGGACCATGGGAGCATGTCCCGCCTCATGTTTGGACTGACCAAAGCAACTCGGCCGCCACGCAAGATGAGGCAGAGGATCAGGCGGAAGTGTGTGTTTTGTGTTGCCAAAGGCGCTCCACCGTCGCAGTTTGTGATGAGTGTAAGGAGCACTATTGTAATGAATGTATTGACACCCACACTTGTGGGACCAATGTTGTTTGTTAATTACACTACAAATGACAGTTGGAGTGGTTGAAGTCACAGATATTGCTTTATTTTGCCACGTGCTTTGTAGGGAAGGTGTGCAGTGCAATGTGGTCTACTTGGGGGGCTTCTCCATGGGAGGGTAAATCTGGGGCTGAAGTCGGGATAGTTAATACAAAAGTAGCGCGCCGGGCGCGCGCCGGGCAAACATTCCCCCATCGCCGATCTACGGCTAAGCTACGGCCTTGTCTAAGCCACAGCGGGCGTAGGGACCGTATTAATTCCGTACCTAATTTGATTGGGTATGAAATGTAGTGCGACCGCATGAGACATGGTTTTGGTGACAAATCTGCCAATTACATGGAGTCATGGACCCATTTGTTGTGATTGCTTGCCCGCTTGAACCCACAGAGCTCCGATTTTGGCGATATTCTTGCATCATCTTCCCTTTTCTTGGTGGTGGCGTGTGTGCCAGTAGTTGTATGTGTCGTGCACAAGCTAACGGTATTATCTCAGCTACAGTAGGCGTAGGGACCGTATTAATTCCGTACTTTTGCGTAGCTTTGATATGTCAATGGTCATCATGATCCAGTTGGCTGATGTTTGGCCAGAGATCATTCCGGCCAACCAAAAAGGTTTCGTTCCAGGCAGGCAGATGGTTGACCACCTGTTGCAAGCCAGGGCGGAGTGGGAGCGCCTGCCGGACCGGACAATGGTGGCGGTGTGCTTCCAGAGGGCGTGGACTCCGTCACCTTCGCCCTGTACTTGGGGCTGCCCGTAGCATATGTGTCACTGTTGATGTCTGTGGCAGTGGGGCCCATTCTCTTCTGTGTGGGGTGGGGGTTTGTGCCTGACGTGGCAGGGTGATACGCGATCGCCATTGCTGTTTAACTTCATCACCATCTTTTTGATTTATGACTTTCGACTCTTGCGTGTAGATGCCATGGTGCTTCTTTACGAGGACAACATTTTGCTCTGCATACCGGGGAGGGGGGCGCAGCAGGTGGCTGACCTGAGGGCGTAGGTTTTCGTGTTGCAGGTTTTGAGGTATTTTTCTGGGATTGGGGTGAATTTTGACAAGACATATGCGGTCATTAAACAATCTGAGGTGGAATCGGAGCTCCCCGTGGCGGTGGCGGGAATCATGGTCAAGCTCCCCCCCCCCCCCCCCTCCCATGTCCACTGAACGCTGTGTCCAACGAACCTTTCCGTTTGGACTGCCTTTTTTGGGGGACCCAATTGATTAGGTACTTAATTACGTATCGGGCTTCAGAACCGAGGCTTCAGGCTACAGGATCCGGGAAATGAGGGGTGGTTGTGATGTATCTTGAAGCAATGGTGGGCAAATTTGTAGGATGTGAGGGAATGGTGTCACCCAATGGCAAGACCTGTGACAAGCCTGGATTTAATGGCAATTTCAAAGGGGAGTCGGAGGGCGGGGGGGGTATGCAATGTGGGCAGAAGAAAACATCATGGGGGGAGCCTTAAGCGCAGTGCGCGCGCAGTGCAACTATTTGGGCGTCTGGCCGTACTAGAGACCCATACTTTGTGATACTAGGGGCCCCTAGGGGCATCATGGTGACCCCTAGCGTAGGTTTTGACTTCTGATTTTGTTCCCCTTCTTTTGGGGACCCCCGAGAATGCAGGGGTGACGTAGCATTTCCGCCCTCTTTTGGCCCCCAACCTCCCGGTGCTATTGAGGAAACCGGGACAATCTTTGAATCCACGCTTTGTTGCGTGGTGCATCATGGTGACCCTTGGCCTAGGTTTTGACTTCTGATTTTGTTCCCCTTCTTTTGGGGACCCCCGAAAATGCAGGGGTGACGTAGCATTTCCGCCCTCTTTTGGGCCCCAACCTTCCGGTGCTATTGAGGAAACCGGGACAATCTTTGAATCCACGCTTTGTTGCGTGGTGCATCATGGTGACCCTTGGCGTAGGTTTTGACTTCTGATTTTGTTCCCCTTCTTTTGGGGACCCCCGAGAATGCAGGGGTGACGTAGCATTTCCGCCCTCCATATGGTCCATGGGAACACTTACCTGCACATGTATGGACCGCACCTACACAGGAGGACAATGATGATGAGGATGTTGTGGGTGATGATGGGGATGTTTGTGCCCTTTGTTGCACCAAGTTTGACCCTGAAAAGATGTCCATGTGTGACAAGTGTGAATTGCAATATTGTACGGATTGCATTGACACACACACATGTGACAGTGTGACATTTCTTTGATTCTGCAACTGTGTCATGTTGTGCACACAAGTTGCGTATTCTCAATGTGTACTTAGTTGACAATGGACCAGAAAGACAGTTGTGTGTTCTTGAGGGTGGCGACCAAAGCGCTGTTCATGGCCTTTCCAGATGTGCATGATGTGTGTTATGTTCAGGGAAGGTGGTTTGCAACTTTCTTGAGCTGGGGCAGTTTGAGTCACCTAATTCTAAGGGCGTTTCCAAGGGGTGTGCTTGGGGGCTCTTCCGGGGGAACATAGTCTAAAAGTAGCGCGCAGTGCGCGCGCAGTGCAAAGATTCCCCCATGGGGCGGAAGAAAAAAGTGGTGTTGTCACTCTGATAGTGACAATGATGGGCACTGTGACGTGATTTGGGCCAAAGCAGGGTGTGCAGTGTGGGGTTTGTGCCATGTTTCTGAGAACCCCGTGTACCTAAACCGTGATTGAATGGAGGACAGTGGGAATGCCATGCACGCAGTGCGAAGTTTTGGATGTCGGCAAATACTCGAACCCTAGTTTCGGCCCTTTTTCACAAGTTTTTGGTTCCGTACCAGGGTTTTTTTTAGCTTCCTAAGCATTTAGGATGTGGCATACTTGAATTCTCAACCATTTTTTGCCCATTTTCAACCATTTCCCCCTATTTCCTCCCCCGCATGGAGGTTAGGGCACAGGGTGCGCGCTGGGCATCCTTGAGGGAGTGTTATTTTGGGTCTTCAACCTTCCGGTGCTATTGAGGAAACCGGGCCAATGATCCAATCCACGCTTTGTTGTGTGGCCCCTTGAGTTGGGGTTAGGGACTCACAATCCACGCTTCGGTGTGGCCCCTTGAGTTGGGGTTAGGGACTCACAATCCACGCTTCGGTGTCACATGTACCACCGGTGCCCAGCACAGAACATTGAAAGAGAGACCAATATTGTCCGGTTACCGGTGGCAATTTTAGGAAATCTGTACCGACGTGCATGCGATATGCTTCGGTCCGTCGCTTGGAAGTTTTCGAAAACCCTTGGAAAGATGCTCGGAAGTTTTGGCAGCGAGATCGGCCCCCCAAAACGCAACCGATATCGGTAGGAATGTTCCATGGGCTTCCCAGCCGACCGTGCCGGGGGAGCTCGGAAGAAATTTTTCAGCCCCAACCCAGTGGAATTTTGGTTAGATGCTTGGTGGAAAGATGCTCGGAAGTTTTGGCAGCCAGATCGGGTCCCAAAACGCAACCAATATCGGTAGGAATGTTCCATGGGCTTCCCAGCCGACCGTGCCGGGGGAGCTCGGAAGAAATTTTTCAGCCCGCACCCGGTGGAATTTTGGTTGGATGCTTGGTGCCTACCTTGCCTGCAAGATGCCATGGAGAACAGCACGTTGAAGCTAATGTTTGTCTACCCTTTGTCTGCTTTGCCTACAAAACTGCATGGAGAACACTGTGCTCAAGCTTATGATTGCTTCCCCTTTGTGCTCCTTTGTGAATTTGGACTTTTGCTTTTGACATGTGCAATGCCCGTTTGATCCTTGGTGGCTGCTTTGCCTACAAACTTGCATCGAGAACACTGTACTCAAGCTTATGAATGTTTGCCCTTTGTGCCTTGTGATGCTTTGTGCCTGCTTTTGTGGTTTTCTTTTTGCATGTGTGTCGCTTTCTCACCTAGGCCCCTTTGAGTAGACTCACTAATGTATTCCCTTTTTGTGCTCAGAACACTTTTTGTCACCTGCAACAGACATGTCTGGTAGTCAAGGCAGTGCCGCTAGTGCCTCGTCTTCGTCCGCTCAGCCCCCCCAGCCCGTTCAGCAGCTCCCGGAACCAGATTTGGAGCTTGAGGGCGAGCTCATTGACGCGGACACAGCCAATACCGAAGTTCCCGAACCGGGTGATACACAATCGCGCCTCCAACACGCCCTAGCAGCACTGTGCCTGCGGCATAAGCCGCCAGAGACCATTGAACCCAGAATGCTAAGGGTTTTTTTCAACAGGGTCGTCCCTGATGCATACCGCATCCAGCCCAAGGATACCTTGCTGGCTATGCTTATGCATAAGCATTTTTCAATCCCTGTCTTGACGACACGGGAGGCTGTGGGCAAGACAAGCCCCAGCAAACATGAGACCTCGTACGGTGTACAATACAGAAACCTCTGCATTGTTGGTCCGGATCCGAAATACAACACGGACCGGACCTTTGCAGAGGAATCTGAAGAGAGGCTGCGTGTACATTACATGTACTTGAAATCAATACTGTCCACACACCCGGACAGTACCATTCGCGAGTTAAAGTGGACCCAGAGCGATGTAGTTACTTGGTTCAAAGAGGCCAAGATCAAGAAGCGGGCCAAAAAAGTAGTTTCCTGCAACGTGCCGTTCCCCCCCCTCTCATTTATTCATGTTCCGTTCGAGGTTTTGAGGGTTATCATAAACGATGCCTTCTGCGAGTCCCCACATGCAACGATTCACAGCGCCCTCAGAGCCACCATCACAGGTGCACATGCGGTAGAGGTTTTCGGGGAAAAGGACGGCTGGCGGGTGTGGGACCAAGCCCCCTCAGGCACGTGGGAAAAGGTGGTTACCCCCCCCCGACGGTGAGGTTTTCAGAACAGACCAGCAACCCACGTACCATGCGCACGGTGTCTTGTGGGGCATTGAGTTGGTGCTAGACCTCGGTGATCGCCCACAAGGTGTCATCAGCCTCCACTTGGGTGTCAGTCGAGCCCTTTGGAGGGACATCCCAGCCCCTCAGCGGCAGGCAGTTGTCAGGGCCGCTTCCCGTGCGGCCCTGGCCACCCTCCTACAGCAGTGGGCGCAATATCCCCGGGCCCCGTCACCCCCTCCACCCCCTCCGCCTGTGTTGTAGTGTGCCCCCACCACTCCACGGGCCCAACGGTCTTTTTCAACACCACCATGAATTGCCATGAATGGTACCATGAACTGCCCAGCTTGTGCTTGTCGTACCTGTGGCAGGGGGCGGATAGTCGAGCACACTTTGGACCCTTAGATCTCGAAACTGGTTGGAGCAATCCTGGCAAAGAAAGGTTCTGGTGAAAGGTACTGGCCCAAACCCTTGAGTGCTCCCCCGCCCCCCCCACCCCCCCGCCCTCCCGCCAAGTAGGCGTCTGGCACCCGTGACCCTCTCTTTTCAGCTCGCCATGTCGTCTAGCCCCCTTAGCGTGGCCTCTTCTGTCCCCTCCAGCCCTTCCTTCCGGGACGGCTGGGGAGATTTGCCGGAGCTCCTGCGGTTCGGAGACCAACCCGCGTCGCCACCGTGGGACTCTGACGCTGAGAAGTGTCTCAGCGAACTGGCCTCGCCCCAACCTCCATTGCCCACACCGCCCCCCTCTCCCCCTCCACCCAGCCGCGCACCAACCTCTCCAAGTCCTCTGCCCAGACCCTACTCAACCCCATACCAGGTCGCCCTCGAAGCCCTGGAGGAGGCCCTGATGTGCACTGCCGTGCCACCGCCATCCCCCCCACGACCCCCCAAGTACGTACCCAAAGACCCCCCCACCCCCTCCAAACCCACTGTTCACGGGCCCTACAGTGCCAAAACACTGCAGCTCATCCGGGACAACCACGGGGGTGGGGTACAGTATTTTGTTGATGGGGTGCTGAACCGCCGAGCGATGTATCGGTTTGCGGTTCAGCAGCCCAAGAAAAACCCCCTGCGGGTGTGGCAGGAGGGAATGCGAATTAGTCGTTCGCATTTCCTCAACAGGGACGAGGAGCATGCAGCAGTGGTGCTTGAAGTGCTGTGTGCTACCCCAAAACACCCTCCTATCCCCAAGCCGCCCCCTCAACCCGTTCCTCGCCGGCCACCGCCCCCTCGAGCCAGTGATCAGGTGACATTGACCCAATATAGCAGGCACCGCCGTTCCTCACTACTCCGAATGGCTCCCGCCCCAAAGCGGCCGTGCCCCACCCCGCAGTTTGGCTCGTTGCTCGGGCGGCGAGCCTCTCAGTCCGCCCCCCCACCGCAGAGGCCCCAGTTTGGGTCATTGCTCCCTGCGCAAGCCCCCCAGCAGCGACCCCAGACTTCGGCGAGACGTTCCAATTTCCAGCTCTTCGGCAACGCCTGAGGAAGTGGACCTTTACGGTGTTTTTCAACACCACCAGCCAGTCGGCCATGAACTGCCCAGCTTGTGCTTGTTGTGCCTGTGGCAGGGGGCGGATAGTCGAGCACACTTTGGACCCTTAGATCTCGAAACTGGTTGGAGCAATCCTGGCAAAAGAAGGTTCTGGTGAAAGGTACTGGTTGGGGCTTTCCATACATGGTTTCCTTGAAACCAACCAAAACAGTGGCGCAGAGGGAGGGGGCGGATAGTCGAGCACACTTTGGACCCTTAGATCTCGAAACTGGTTGGAGCAATCCTGGCAAAAGAAGGTTCTGGTGAAAGGTACTGGTTGGGGCTTTCCATACATGGTTTCCTTGAAACCAACCAAAACAGTGGCGCAGAGGGAGGGGGCGGATAGTCGAGCACACTTTGGACCCTTGGATCTCGAAACTGGTTGGAGCAATCCTGGCAAAAAAAGGTTCTGGTGAAAGGTATTGGTTGGGGCTTTCCATACATGGTTCCTTTGAAACCAACCAAAAAAGTGGCCTACTGCAATCTTCTGTTTCCTAGGCACCATGTTTCACCATGAATTTGTTGTGAACAACCATGCTATATGGGTGAAGGGGGAGATCTCCAAGCCGGAGGCATTTGCCAGCATATGCCCTATTCCAGCTGATCAATTCATGGTGTCAGCCTTTGCCATGAACTTCCCCACGGCCACCCCCTTGCAGGCCAAGGACCTAGACCAGCTACAGCGCCCCCCAAGTGGCACCTTCACAGTTGTGCGTAGGTCCCTTGGCCCTTTGCCTACCACACAGGCCACATCAGTCACCCAAGCACCAGAGTGCCAGGCTGCTGCACTTCGCCTTCGCCATGAGCATGTGGTGCCAGCCGCTGTCTTGCGCACCTTAGACCATCTCCAACCAGGGGTTGGTTGGTCAATGGTTGCTTTAAGGCAACAGGAGGACCTGCATCTTCCTGCAGTGGACTACTCCCTGGACAACAGGAAGTTGTTACCACAGCTGTGCCACCTACTTCTACAGAAGTGTGGCTCATTGGCTGCCCAAGGCCGGCAGAAACCCCCACCACCCCATGCCGGCCTGACCTTAGGCCTCTACGCCGACGGTTACCAGCCCCGGGGCCGTCCAAATATTAACACAAAAATCAGTATAATTGATTTCCAGGGACACTGGTTCCCAATGTCTGGCAATGTGCCTAGGTGCACAGACATGTTGACCTGGCAAGAGCTTCCCAAGGTCAGTGATTGCCAGTGGCTACCCAAACGTGCAGAGGCCTTACAAGCCCTGCCTTCTTGTAAATTTAAGCAACGTATGAAGTATGCTGATGCAGTGTACAACACCACCCTGCAGATAAGGCTCGGGGCAATCACTGCCGATCACCACCATTTGTGGTCTGAGTGCCGGCAAAAGGGCTGTGTGGCGTGTCCCTGGGTGAATAAGGATGGGGCGGGAGAACTCTTTTTGCACAAAGGGGGATGTCTCAATGGTGTGCGTGGGTCCCATAAGTTTCAGGGGGTTTCTAACCTGGAAGAGGTATATATTGTGCAACCTGTATTGCACAACACCAAAGGAGCAGCCTCTAGGATCCTGGGTGTCATAGGTCGAACACTACCAGCGCCCTACAACCATGAGCTACTCCAGGTCATAGCACATGTGGCAAGGAGGTATGATCCTGGATCTTTGCCACCTGATAGCAGGCAGCACATGCGTCACGTACGAGGTAGATCCCAGGCAGGCATTAGCCTCACAGGTCGCGAGGCCCGCACAGTCATGGGCAGACTAGCAGGGGGTATGGTGCTCCCCCTGCCTTTCCATTCCTTGGTGGTGGCATTTTGCCACATGGTGCATCTATGCTATGGTTGTAATAACCTGGCAACTGTCACATGGCAAGCTATGGGGATGTTGTACACATATATTGTGCACATCATCCCCGAGTTTGCTGAAGAAGGTTGCACTGCAACCTTATATATGCATGGGTGGTCCCACACATGGTTTAATCCACGGACACCCATGCTGTATTCCGATGAGGCCGGCGAGCGGGATCTGAGGGTGGCCAAGAGATATGCCCCCGTCACTAGTACCAGGCAAGATGCCAGTATTAGTGAAAGTTTGAAGCATGAGCTGTATCAGAAGTTCGTGCAGAAAAAAAAGAAGATCCCCTGTGCCAAAATTTGGGCGCCCGTGCAACGAAACGTTGTTCTGGAGGCGTGCATGGTTGCTGCCAATGCCGTGTGGCATGTGGTCTTCCAACGCCTCTTAGAGCATTTGCTGCATTTCCAGGATGGAGGTGGTTGCTCCCTATATATGCACCCAGACACCCGTTCGGTGAAATGCGCCTTTCCAGGTGCAAGTCCCGAGAGTGATGTGGTATGTGTGTGTGGGACCTGTGGCTCAAAGCGTGGTGTCCGTCAATGGGTACCACTGGACAGGGAAGCTGTCTGCAAGTGGCCCAAACTGGGTTTGAAGAGCCGTGCCACATTTAAGTCCTGTGCTGCACGCCGTAAGGCGCTGAAGGACAAGGGAAAGGGTAAGGGACGTGTGGGGCCCATCCCTCAAAGCCGAGTTTCTAACCCTGCGACAATTGATATTGTACCCCCTTCGGAGGGCGAGGACAGTGCTGCTTCATTTCAAGGTCCTACGGGTTTGAACGAGCAGCAGCGTGTTCAGCCCATGAGACGTACGAAGTTGGCGCGTGTACCCATTGTTGATAGCGACATTGAGCAGCAACTTGTGTGCCCTCGTGGCAGTGGCAGTAGCAGCAGTAACAGTAGCAACAGCAGCAGCAGCAGCAGCAGCAGCAGCAGCAGCAGCAGCAGCAGCAGCAGTGATAGTGGGAGCAGTAGCAGTCCCGAGGATAATGATTCGGATGATGATGCTGTGCACCTATCTGGTGCCTCCACAGTAAGTGCCTCAGATTCTTCCTCATCATCCAGTGACAACCCTGAACCCCAACCTCAACCCAAGAAGTATCGCCGTGTGGTGGTGGATATGGATGCCATGTCAAGCGATGGCTGTCCTGTGCAGATGCTCAGCGAAGGAGAGTACAGCATTCACAGTTCAAGCTGAAATGAACAGGCAAGGCACTGAGCATTCACATTTCAAGCGTAAGTGAACGGTCATGCTTGTCTTTTTGTGTGTTTCTTTGCTGAGGTGTGGGATTTGGGAACCAAGAACGGTGTAGGTCATTGTACAAAAAACCGATGGAAAAACGCCTGGAAGTTTTTGAAATCCCTCGGAAAGATGCTCGGAAGTTTTGGCAGCGAGATCGGGTCCCAAAACGCAACCGATATCGGTAGGAATGTTCCATGGGCTTCCCAGCCGACTGTGCCGGGGGAGCTCGGAAGAAATTTTGGCTGGGACTTCCGAGATCAACCCTGCAATATGAGTCCCATTTGCTGAGCATGAATGCTGAGCATCCCCAAATATCCTGAGCAATATGCTCAGCATTTTCCTACCATTTTTTACCTTCTATGCTGTGCGTCCCAGCACCATGTGTGGCCCCTTGAGTTGGGGTTAAGGACTCACAATCCACGCTTCGGTGTGGCCCCTTGAGTTGGGGTTAGGGACTCACAATCCACGCTTTTTTGCGTGGCGCCTCGAGTTGGGGCTAGGGACTCACAATCCACGCTTCGGCGTGGCCCCTTGAGTTGGGGTTAGGGACTCACAATCCACGCTTCAGTGTGGCCCCTTGAGTCGGGGTTAGGGACTCACAATCCACGCTTCGGTGTGGCCCCTTGAGTTGGGGTTAGGGACTCACAATCCACGCTTCGGTGTGGCCCCGAATGTCAATGGGATTGTTGTAGGAAGTAGGCAATGTGTTGCGTTGCGTTGCGTTGCGTTGCGCCTTTGTATGCGTTCATGCCTCTCACAGTTGGGACAACTGTGCTCATCAATCTTGTTCTCATTGTTCGGATAACTTGTATATGGAAAATTTTTCTCGTGTTCAAACCTTGTTGAATTCCGTGGTGGATGAGATATGGTGGGAGGTGAGACTTTCGCCGTACAACCATAATCCCCCCACTTCCCCTATTTCGCGACACATTTTACCGACAGCATGCCCATATGCTCGGTGGGTGGAGATTTGTTAGATGTCCTTTTTAATCCCAAGTACGCACGCCATGTTTATAAGATAATCGTGGCTGTGGACAACCTCGGGAATATAGTATGGATATGTGACCTTATGCCCGGAACCTCCGCCGATGTTATGATTTGGGATCAACGTGGTCCTTCGCGAACACATGGGCAGTTTTTCGATTTTGAAATCGGTGCGCATGACGGCGCCTATAAGGGCCGCTTGCACACCGCTGTACCTCATATTGGTCGGAAAACTTTCAGTGACGACCAACAAGAGTATAATGATGTCCATGGCTTCTATCGTGCAAGGGTGGAGCACCTCTTTGCACGGTTGTGGCAATGGAGGATTGTCCGCAATGTTTGGACAGGCTCTGCAACGGAGCTGCACGGCCATGTGCGTATTTTGCTCCACCTTACTCAATTTTGCATTCGCAGACAGACTAGGTATCAACCCTATGGACCTTGGCCTCATGTGCCAGAGTCCGTATGGGCATAGGAGGAGGCAACCATTGTAGAGGAGGAAAATGATGACGGTGTTTGTTGCCAATTGTGTGGCCACCGTCTTGGTGATATATCCGAGTGTGGCACTTGCCACTTGAACATGTGTGCATCTTGCATGCCCTTGCATAGTTGTACTTTACAAGGCTGAGTGGCTTGTTCATAACGACAGTTGATTACCAAGTTGAAGGCAGTTTTGTTGTTCTCATGTGGGCTTTGCTGCTTCGCCGTGCTACTAGATAGGTGAGAGGTATTCTTGGGTAAGTATCCCAGCCTTTGCGTGCGCAGTATGCACGCAGTGCGCACGCATTGCAAGAACTTGGTCAGTGCTCCCAAGGTGCCCGAGCCAGATCAGGCTGCCACTTCTGCCTGCGCCAAGAAGGGCCCCAAGCCCGGGGAGCATTTTCAATTGTTCCGTATGAAATGGGACCGCAGCAAGGGCTTCTACCCTGAAAAGTGCTCAGTGGAAGCCATTGCATTGTTCTTTGAATGGCGTGGTTATCTTGTGCCTCAGGTTGTGTTACAGTGTTTCACAATATTGTCGCGCATTCGAACGGTGTGTCCAACGAACACTTCTGTTCGGACCGTATTTTTTGAGGACCTAATTGTTCGTTGGACAAGGGGGGGGGGGCAAAGAAAGTTGCCTGAGAGCTCACATTACACTCTTTGAACTTGTTGAGCCTGGAAAAAAAAAAGAAACAAACAGAACAACAAACAGGAGACACAAAATAATCACCAAAAAAACTTGTTGCCTGTGCTGCCTGCGCTTGCCCTGCAATAATGAAGCCCACAAATGATCAAAAACAGCAACAGCCCTCCCACTGCCCCTGTGTGAACCAATGCAAGTTTCACGAAGCGTGGCTCAAACATTGGGGCCAGTGGACAGCCTATGTGTTGGATTGGTACGCACAAGCAACACACAATGATCTTGTACAGGTATCCTACTGCATAACCTGGTTTCAGACTTGGCTAATCCTCGCTACATGTTGGATCCGCTACCACAGCCACTGTGGGATCATCATAGCACTGGACAGCTCTGAACCTTGATTCCGAGAGGTTATCTGGAGTACTGTAAAGTGAGCAGGCTATGCCAGCTCATCTTGGTCGGAGACAAAAAATGGATCTTGTACAGGTATCGCGATTGCGCATCCCTCAATCATTTGCAGATGCACTACCCCCATGGTTTCAACCTGCCCTGTGCAAACATGTAGCAGTACACCAAGATCAGATGTTGCTGGCTGTGACAGCACTGCATGGTGAGCTACCAATGCCTCGTCAGACTGCATCTGGTGGACTTTCTGCGGCCATCTCTCATTGGTTCGGCCCATTCCGCCGTCGAAAGGTACAGCCCCACCCCACAAAAAACTCGTGGGATCAGATCCATCTGTCCCCGGGTGAAACACACCCCACAGGAGAAGAAACCTAGACGAGAACATACTGAAGATTATTGAGAAGTATAGACATACACAATTTCCCTTCTTCTTGGAGTGGAGAGTCTTTGACTGGGCAGCGAGACACCATACCATCAGACATCTCAGCATACTCACATGTTTTACCCCCTGATGTTCCATCACAGGATGACCGCTTTGATTTGCTGAAGTGGTGGTTGCGATGCCTCTGAATTTCGGGGTTTGCAACAGGAGACCATAGCACCATTGCATTGACTTTTCCAATCACACAATGTGGCTAGGGAGTCATTCCATGCCATGCAAGGCCTGTTGACTCCTGAGCCTCTGTGTGTTTGTGTGTGAAACTAACCAATCCAGTGCCAGCTGTGCGCCGTGAAGATGGTTCAACTACTTTTTTATTTAGTCACTGTGGGCTGAAAACACCCCTCTCCCACAAGCATCCTACTAAGACCCTACTAGATCCTACTAGATGCTTTACAAGCTTGTGGGAGGGCAGCGTGATCAGAAATTTGCGCCGTGTTGTGGCATTCCGGAAGTATGGGGCCGGACCGGGTGCGGCAATTGCATTGGATGGTGCGAGCTGTGGTGCACATCCATCGATTCTTGAATGCACGCAATGTGTGATATCAGCCCTACAGAGAATGGGATCATTTTCCACCAACCATCTATGGACAGTCCAAGGCGACCAGGTGCCGTGACTCAGATTCAGAGTCATCCGACTTGGAATCATCTTTGGGCTCGTCCCACACCTCTGCGGAGGAGGAGGATGCAGAGAACGAGGAGGAGGACTCCAACTGAGTGACATGAAGATTTGGAACCTCATACGCAGCACCCTGTGGGGCACCTTACAGGAATGTGCACCCCGTGCATTGGTGAGGAGGTAGAGTGGAGGCCTCCGTTGTTGTATGCTAACCCCTGAGGACATCACGTCCCTGCCACCCTGGAAATCTGCCAAAAGTGGGTAAACCCCTGTCCCAAAAATAAGAACTGGCCCCAAACTAAGAACCGCCCCAAAAATAAGAACCGCCTGGGGCTTTCCACCGAGCGGGTCAAAAATAAGAACCACCTTGGACACAAGCAAGACAAACACGGGGAACACTGAAGAGTTTTTTGTGCATCAGTTACTTGCGGAAATACGAAGTGACGGTAGCTTGGCGCTTTGCTGGTGGCAGGTTGCAGACAGGATCAGGTTCAGGCACTGCCTGAGCCCTTGCAGCTACCATTTGCTGAACATGCTGCTCCACCTCAGACATTGGAACAAAAGTGTAAGAGGGCAGAACCCGCAGCTTGATGTCAGATGGGTTAGCAGGGAGAATAGGAATAGGAACCGCCCCCAAAAATAAGAACCCCCCCTGCTACCGCCACCAACTGGGTCAAAAATAAGAACCGGTTCCTATTTTTGTGGCGGGGGTTTAAAATAGCAATGAAGAATTAGTGCGCGGTGTGCACCCGGTGCCCGCGTGCGTTTGTTTCCTTCTCAGTTTTTCGTGCTCTGAGGAAGCATACTGCTTACTCCATAAGAGCTGCAATTTTCATGCCTCGCAGAGTTATTGTGTGAGCGAAGCATTGGTGTACAGGCTTGAATCTCTTTCTTTCGCCAATGCCCAGTATGCCCCCTGTGGCTTCAGCTGACACGTGAATATGCTGCGCATGTCTGCTCGAGCCTTTGGCACCTAATCTGACATGCCCAGTGCTATGAGAGTTTCTCCTACCCTCCTTAGCTCCTCTAGTGCCAACGGCTGTGGCTCTGTGGACGCAGAAGCAGCTTTCCAGCCTTCTGGGACTTTGTCTGTGCTGCAACTGTACACTGGTGCGTGACCATACGGCTGCCTACCAGAAAAGAAAGAAGGAGCACACAAGCCGTGGTGGTACTTCAGACACACAACGACCTACAACGATCCGCGCCAACCCAGAAAATTACTGAAGGCTGGAAACAAAAGACTAATGGGGGGCTCATCTGCATGAAAGGCCAACAACTGTTGTGACTGTGGCGACACTCTTTGCATGTCTCTTTTGTAACAGCGCATATGCAGAACAGATCCCTGGCACAACTGAAAGGCACAACCGGCCTGCTGTGGTGTCCATGGCGCCGCAGCTTTCGCTGGAGATTTGGGCCTTTGAGACTCCTGTGAACCTGGAAATAAAAGGAAAGCACATGAAATGGAATTGCATTACTTTGGCGGGGCGGGGCAGGGAGGCGGGGGGGGAGGGGGGCACGCATGCACTGATTTAGGGCAGTGAGTTGAAGATCTCCATGCCCCTTCCATGACCCAAGTGCTTGTGGTCGCCTGTCAACTCCCTCCTTGGACATCCCAATTTTGTTGCATGTGGTGGTTCCGGCCAATGCTAACACAGGCCTCTGGGGATGGTGAAGGGTGACCCCTCACCCCTACCTTTTCAAGGGAGGTTTAGTCATTGGAGAATGGCAACCACTGTCATCCTCTTGGGCATGATACAGTAGATAAACAGGAGCCGAGGATGACTCGAAAGCCCCGTGTTTGCAATAGGTTCAGACGACTCTGTCCTTCAGCTGCATAAAAGGTCCTTATTGGACTAAAGGCTGAAAGTGCCTATGGCGGGGTCATGCAGTCAATCAGACCCGACCATTGCTCTTTCTCTCTCTCTCTCTCTCTCTCTCTCTCTCTCTCTCTCTCTCCCCAGCGTTGCTGAGTAGTCAGTGTACATAACACACATAAGCATAAGCGGGGGACATATTTCATGCATCTGATGTTGTAGAGTTATATAACAAAGGTCTCATCACAATTTTGTTCAAGCGCAGCAACTACCTGGCCATTGTGTTTTGCATGCCATTGTTGTTGTTGTTGTGGCTGTTTGTGTCAAGAATGCTAGGTGGCATGCACAGTATTGTGTGAAACAGGGGTTGGGAAAACACATGGTTGCTTTTAAGCAAGGTTCTGCCGCAAGTGAGAGACCGCAAATGTGCAGTACTCTAGAGCAGCGATTGGTGTGATTGCAGTGCCCTCGAAAACAAGATATTGGTACACGCACAAGAGTTTGCTGCCTCGAGCTTGGGTGAAGAGGGGATGTCTCAGTTTATTTTTCATCAGGGCCTATTTTCTTGATGAGCGGCAATGGTAGTGGGTGCCCCTGATTTTTTTTTTTGATGCACAACAACGACAATGATGATGTTGAGTTGAGAACAAAAAAGAATGAATAAGAGAATGTTCTGATTACGCAGCATCAAAATAATCAGTTTTACACCATTATTGGTTGCAAAATAACCAACTATTAACCCATTATTGGCTTCCCAAAAGATGTCGTAATTTGAGTAAGAAAAAGTGCTTTTCCATTGCTTTGGGACATACTCTAGTTGTATTAGAGATGCACTGAGCATCCATGCATTTTTATCTTAGTATTGGTCCAGCCAAAAGTGGTGAAAACACATTTTGACCTATGGAACCAAACACCCAATCAGGATATGGAGTGGACCCCTTAATCCCCTTTCAATCAGAAGTAAAACATCTTTTCCTGAGTTGACTGAGCACTGACATACCTAAGGTAGAGCCTATGAATTTATCTATGTTTTTCCATGAATACTTATCTGCCCTAGTGGTATGCACCATAGGGGGTTAGGCACCTCTTTTTGAGAGGTCCTGGGTTCAATTCCTGGTCAGCCTAACTAAGTAGGAAGATCCCAACTGAGTAGGAAGATCCCATGTGACATGGCAGTGACCTCATCGCCACATACCATGCCACCTCAGCACATATGGGACCCAAAACAAAGAGTGCACATCTCCTAAGATGGCACTATGGAGAGAGAGTGATCCTGAGGCAGTTTTCTAACTCTTTTCCCAAAACATTTCAGCTATCTCTGTGAATATGCATTCATTTGTATCCTGAGTTGCAGTTTCTGTGAATATCTAATCATCTTTCACTGTTTACACTGCAGCCCTTCATGCTTTGATCCTGAATTACCTTCTCCTTGCATACTATTGGCTTGGGCTATCCTGGATTGAGTTGGCTTTACTGTATTTCAACAAACAAAAGCTTTTCATCATCCAAAACCAGCAGCAGGACACCCTACAGCAACAACAAGCAGCAGGAGAAGCAAAAACACAGTGCTGAAAACACTATAAACTTTTCTGGTAGCAAGAGGCAGCCTGTCTCTGTGCACCGGCAGCGACCCCGCGCGGTACAACCAGTGCTCCGAGCAGGCAAACATAAGCAGAAGGGTGGATTAAGATGGATCCAGGAAGAGTGGACGCCGAGGTGAACACAGCGCCAGCGCCAGAGACACCGGCAAGGCCGGCGCCTGACGCTGTACCTTCGGTGGAGCCCTTACATGGGCCAATGGATACGGCGGAGGACTCCTTGGATGGCCTCCAGACGGCCTTTGGGGCCCTGTCGGTGAAGGAAATGGTCTCTCAGCCTCAGCCTGTGAAGAGGAAGAGAGGAAACGAGAGCGAGAAGGAGGCTGGAGAAGGAACAGACGAAGGAGAGGAGCAAGGGCAAGACCCGACGGATATCCCTACCTTCGAAGGCGCACCAAGCGCTTCTGGCCTCCAAGCATCACCCTCTCCCATAACCACCACACACCCAGCCGCCGCTACATCCACTTCCACAACCAACCAGCCTATGGCAGAGGGCACAGGCTTTACTGGCATGCCTCACTACCCCGCCTATGGCATGGGCCCACCTACCACTGCGCTCCTGGAGGCAACTACTGCCAGTGAGCCGGTGGCTTCCAGCTCTGCGCCGCGTTGGTATGCGGCTGACCATCCCCATCCACTCCACTCCACTGGAACCTACATGGAAGTTCCTGGGTATGCTCCTGGGTGTGCACCTGGGTATGCACCCCTGAGTGGGTTGAGGAGAGGACCAGAGTCTTTGGGAGGCAGGAGTAGAGGATCGGGAAGATCCTCCAACAGGTCCCTGACGCGGTCGGAGATCAACGAGGTGCTCCAAGGAGCCACTTCGAAAATCGTGAGCGACCTCACGCAAGAGCTCAGGGAGAAACTGCAGCCCCTGATGATCCCGTCCCATGCGTCACCTACGACAGTGGGGATGTCACCCCACCGAGTACAGGCTAACCACCTGGCGGCAGGGTTGACGAATACCCTGGGGAGCCTGAGGAGCCGACCGATGCCGACTCCTGCAGCAGTACCAAGAAGCCCATTCGTCCCGAGGACAGCCCAGCCGCCCTACAGTCACGTGACGAACTCGACGAGGGCCGAGCTGGACCAGCTGGGGCTGACAGCCCTAAGGGCTATGGTGGACGTGGAGCCTTATGGCTCCAGTGATCTAGGCGGAGACCCCTCCGATGATGGGCCGCCTTCGATGACTTCTTCTTCGCCATCGGATGACGAAGACCCTGAGGACCCCGAGGACTCCAAGGGTAAGAAGAAGAAGAAGAAGAAGAAGAAGACCCGACGCCCTGAAGGACGCCGAGCTCAGGAGGCGAAGGCTATTGCCACCTCCAAGATAGTGGTGAACCTGCCTGAATTCACAGGCAAGGACCTCAGCGAGTTCGCTGAGAACTTTGGCCGGTTCCTACGACTGACCGGCCAAACCCACGCGAGTGGGCGAGTGAAGTGCGACCTGCTCCTGCAGTGCTGCAAGACGAAGTACCTGGAGAAGCAGGTCAGGCAGATCGTCACCAACTCCGCCACCTTTGCCGACGTGTTGGTTGCCCTGGAGAGGCAGTACCCAACCTACGAGACCGACCTCTCCATCAGGGCCGAGATCCAGAACCTGCCCGTCCTGCCCAGCAACCCCAAACCCGGCAGGGTCTCCGAGCTGTTGGCGGACCTGGACCACTGGGCTGGACGACTGACGCCCGGTTCCTACAGCAGCGACGACCTGCTGTTTTGGTTGTGCTCCAAGCTCCCCCGTGAGCTATGGGACGAGTGCCGTCTGACGGCTGAGCGCAAGGCTAGATCCCTCCGCTACGAGGATCTATGCGTGCTGCTCCTGGAGATGGCGCTGGAGAAGGAGAGCGACCAACACCTGAACCACTACCGTCCTGGTGGTGGAGGTTCTGGAGGCAAAGGGTACCAAGGGTCCCGACCTGGGCAGGGGACTACCCCCAAACATGCCCACGCCCGCCTAATGGAGAACGTGAAGGAGCTATTCTGGTGTGATGCCAGAGATGAGCAGGGCCACCTGCAGCATGCCTCCGACTGCGAGCAGCGAGACTGCTTTGTTGTCCAGGGGAAGCAGCAGGAAAAGATCACCGGCGCCAAGGTGAAGATGCCGGATCATTACCGCTGCACCATCACGTGTGCATTCTGCGGTAAGCGGAAGCACTATGAGGACGGGTGCTACCATAAGCAACGCCTATCGGCGAAGCTTAAGGGGGAAGATCCTGGCAAAAGCTCAGGCAAAGGTGGAGGCAAGGCCAAAGGCAACGACTCCGGCAAGGGCAAGTCGAAAGGACGTGGTCAAGGTGGTCAAGACAAGGGTCAAGGCGGACGAGGAGGAGGCGCTAATCGCCAGAACGACAACAAGAACAAGGACAAGAACGGAGGTAACCCCAACCCTAATCCAGGGGGGAACTCCGAGCCCTCTGGAGGGCAGTCTGGACCTACCACACGCTCACAGACGCAGGCCCAGCAAGAACAAGGAGCCAAGCGTGAGCATGAAGGTGGTGACGACGGCAACGCCAAGAAGAGAAGCCGTTTCATGAGGATGGCCCGCAAATTGCGGAACAAGGGGTTCGAGGTGACCTGTCCCGCGGAGTTCTGACGGGGACGCTCTGGTGGCACCCAAGACCTGGTGTTTTGGGTACGTATCCGACTAGGGGGACGTGAATACCTGGGGGTACTGGATACTGGAGCCACAATATCGATAGTGGCCAAGAAAATTTTACCTTGTGGGAGCCTGAAGAACACCATGACCACCGCCGCTATACGGATGGGGGATGGACATGTGGTGCACAGCTGCGGGGACTGCGAAGTGGAGGTACCTATGGGCTCCAAGACTATCGCCCATCGGTTCTATGTGATGGACACTGATGCCTTCGACTTTGTACTGGGTACTGACTTGTTCGTGCAGCACTCCCAGATACAATCCCTGACGCTGCAAGCGCCCTACCTCCTGTACGTGGACCACGGCAGTGGCAGAGAGTCTGTGCCACTGGAGCACTCGGAACATACCTCGAGTTACCTGAGACTATCGAAGGAGGAGCCCTCGAACATGATGGCGGCCTCCAAAACTGAGGACTATCAACTATTGGGGGAAGTCCTAGACCAAGGTCTGAAGGAGTTGGGTTACTCTCGAGAAGACCTAAGTGTGGAACTGTTCGCCAGCGACAAGCAGCATGTACTGGACCTATACTGCAGCAAGGGGAAGAACTGCAGCTACAAATTTTACTGGCCCTCTTTCGGGATGGCCTACGGGAACCCCAGATTCAGTGAACTGGGGAAGGTGCTGACCAAGGTGGCCTTGGAACGTTCCCGTATGGTCCTGTGTTCCCCCGATTGGGGAGCCCATGGGGGCAACGAGTACTGGCGAACCCTCCTTGACAAGCTGACTATCAGCTCTGTGCGGTTACCTGATGAGGCCATCTACGTGCCTCTGGGACGCAAGACGCCCATTGGGAAGCCCGGATGGGGGAGTATGCTCAGCGTGGTGGACGGAAGTCTTACCACCATCCCCTGGGAAGACCTGGACCCTACTCTGGTCCAGGTTATACAACGAGAAAGCGATGGACTCGCCTTGGGTGACTTGAAGGATCGTCTACGACCTCAAGATGCTGTTGAAACTACACCCGGAGGAGATGAGTACGTCGTGACTGACACCAACGCCCCCAACTCTCCCTGTCATGTACCTGTTCCTGATGGAGTCTCTGAGTGTGGACTATCTGAGCTACCTAGCTCTATCCACTCAGACGACGAAACTGAGCACGACGCCTTCTTCGTGCAGACTGCGGTGGAAGAAGTGGAGAACGCCGAGTACGTCGCCCCACTAAAACCCCTACTCTCCATGAGGGTGGAAGACCCCGTGGATGAAGAGCTGGACCCTCGATCCAGGCTCAGGGAGTATGTGGATTCCAAGAGGAAGTTGGTGGCGAAAAAGCTATGCTACGCGAAGCCTACCCGCAGCTCGTGGCCACTGAAGCAAGGACGTATGGGAGACCTATCCCAACTGAAGGAGGACCTCGAACAGAAGATCACCACCTGGCAAAGGGAGGTGGATCTCAAGCTCATGAAGAGCGTATGGGGTGCCCATGTGAGGACCCCAGATGAGGACGACCTCTCGGAGGAATGTGTATGTGAACCCCCTAAAGCGTGCCTATGTTGCCATTGTCCACCGGAGATGGTTGAGCAAGACCTTCTGTATGCCTACCAAGGGCTGAAGGATGCTACCGCGGGCGAAGAGTCGGTGGAGGACCACCTCCCGACTTCTATTCAAGGGGCAAGCAACTTACACTCCGACGAGGATATGGAGGACAAGATCAAGGTACTGGACCCGCGGGTACAAAAGCTGATAAGGACCTATCTGGAGGTGTTCGGAGAACTACCCCCTCCAGCCTCATGCGACAAGCTGGTACAGATGGACCTCAAGCTGAAACCCGAGTTCGTGGGTCACAAGATCCGGAGGAGACCCTATCCAGCTCCTAAAGAGCAGGCCGACGAGATTGAGCGACAGATACAAGAATGTATCGACGCTGGCCTAGTCCTGGAGTACAAGGATGGGGACTACCCCCTACACTGCAGCCCCTGTTTCCTGGTGGCTAAACCTGGGTCTACAGCCAAACGGCTGGTAGTGGACTATGGAGAGCTGAACAAGAAGACGCTGAACCACTCAGGGTCCATTCCCAATATGGAGTCTACCCTGGAGAAGATAGCCTCCTGTCGCTACAAGACCAAGATGGACAAGCGAAGTGGATTCTGGCAAGTGGACCTGACGCCCAACGCGCAGGAACTACTGGCCTTCATCACCCCTCAGGGGAGGGTATTCAAGTGGAAGGTCATGCCGTTCGGCGTGGCTAACGCCCCCGCTCTGTTCCAAGAGCTGATGAACAAGATCTTGTCCATCCTACGAAGGAGACCTAAGGTGCAGGAGCTCATATCCCGTGGGGCCCAGATGGAGGCTCACATCGACGATGTATGCCTCGGGACCAATACCCAGGAGGATCACCTAACCCTCTTGGGTGAGTTCTTTGCGGTCTGCCAGGAGAACCACACACGACTCAAGCTGGAGAAGTGTGAGTTCATGCAGGAGACCATGCAGTACCTGGGGTTTGACGTTGGCTATGGGTGGTGGATCCCAGCGGCCTCTAAGGCCAAACCCCTGATGGATGCCAAGGTACGACACGAAGACCCCAAGAAAGGACTTCATGATGTACGCAGTTTCATTGGGGCGTGCAACTTCTATCGCCGCCACATCAAAAACTTCACCTACACCAGCGCGGTACTGACTGACTTGATCAAGAAGAGTACTACTTGGCGCTGGGGCCCACAAGAGCAACAAGCGTTTGACGAGCTCAAAGACAAGGTAGCCAACGCTAAGTGCTTGGGCGTGCCTAGGGCACAAGGGGAGATTATCCTGGTGACCGACGCCAGCAATGTGGGCGGTGGTGGAACGTTGTTCCAGTGGCAAGCACTAGAGAAGGAGGAGTTCGACTCGGCCATTTCCCAATGGGGGACGGAAGGTCTCAACCGAGATGGAACCCTCAAGCACAGCTACCCTGACGACAAGTGGGTCCTAGTACCTCTGGGCCACTGGAACTGGAAGTGGAACCAGGCCAGGGGGAAATACTCTACCTATGAGCAGGAACTGCTCGCGGGTATGCTGGTGCTATCCTCACAAGCACGACTGTTGGGGAGTAACCCTGTGGTCTGGCTATGCGACCAAGAACCGGTCCGCAGTTTCCAGAAGGGCCCCCCACCTGAGAAGGCCAAGCTACGTCGCTGGTGGACCTACCTCAGTCAACTACGGCTGACGGTACACCATATCCAGGGAGTGAAGAACGAGTGTGCCGACTACATCAGCCGCAACAACTTCGACGCCCTGATTGGTGCACGGTCTGAAGCGCTGGCTAAGGAAGCGTTCAGCCGTATGGACGTACACCTGGACCTGAACATGACCATGATACGCCCCCGGGATGGACTCCAACAATCGGAGTACCTACAGGAGTTTGGGGATATCTACCGGCGCCTGGAGAAACGCCTTGAACCCCTCCTGGTCAACCAAGACCAGTGGAAGCGGGACAAGAGCTACCTCTGGCACGAGGACCGCATCGTGGTGCCTAGTGACCGAGTCCCAGCGCTGCTGAAGTGGACCCATGAGTCCAGTGGTCATGTGGGTGCTGACCGTACCCTGAGGCTGTTCAAGCAGTGGTTCCACACTACGTGGACTGACGACCAGCTGCGGAAGACGCTCCTGCCTATCGTGGACAAGTGCCCGTGCAGGTCCTGTAAACCAGGGGATATCAGGGACAGAGGTCTCTACTCGACCCTGCCCATCCCTCACTGTGCTAACAGTGTTCTATACGTGGACTACACGGAGATGCCGAAGTTCGGGGGCTATGACTTCGCCCTCGTGGTAACCTGTGGGTTGACCAGGTTTACCAGGGTGTTCCCATGTACCAAGCACATTACCGGAGAGGAGACTATCAAGATACTCCTGGAGGAGTGGTTTTGTGTCTATGGGGCGCCCAAGGAGATCAACTCCGATGAGGACGTACGAGTACGCTCAGATACTGGCTGGTACAAGAGGGTCCTGAGGTCCCTCAATGTCCAGGTATCTACGGGGATTCCCTACTCTCACACGAGCAACCCCCTATGTGAGCGACAGATTCGTGTCCTGAAGGAGAACGTCAGGATATGGTGCAAAACTGAACGCACCAGAGACTGGGTGAGACTACTCCCCGTCATATCCTTGATGATGAACTCCCAAGAGAGTTCAGCTACTGGCTACTCGCCACATGAGCTATTCATGGGGCGCCCGGCATGGTTCCTACATGCCCCCTATCCAGAGGACACCCATTCTTCTGTGGGTGAATGGGTCCAGGAGCAACAAGTGAAGGTGGACAAGGCCAAGGCTATGCTCCAGAGAGTGAGGGAGCGTCAGTGGAACAAGAAGAACAAGCACCGTGTACCGGCCACCTACCAAGAAGGGGACTGGGTGCTGGTGCACCACAGTCGACTACCCGCCTGGCCACGCTCTACCAGCGATGACCCATACTTCGGGCCGTACAAGATCCTATCTGTGGATGGACACCGTATCACCGTGCGGTGTTCTCCCCGTCTAGGGGGGACCCTGGTGTGCGCCGCTCAACACCTGAAGCGCTACCATGATCCTGAAGACCTCTGTGGGGAGGAGTGGGAGCTGAACGACGAGGAAATCGCCGCTCTGGACCTACAAGGGGCTGCCAGCCCTATGGAAGTTGAAGGTGAACTCCCCGACATGAACGCCGAGGAGATGGCTAAGGAGGGCTTCTACCTGGTGAAGTCTGTCCTACGCCACCGCTATCGCCAGGGTTGGCGCTTCCTCACCCTCTGGGAAGGGTTTGGAGTCGAAGAGGCCACCTGGGAGCCCTTCTCTGCATTTGTTCTACCTGAGGGACGCCTAAACTCAGTTCTGGTTGACTACTTGTCCCAGAACAACCTTGGTGAGTTGTTGAGGCTCGCCGAGACGCTTGCCTCCAAGAATAAAGCTAGGGACTGAACCTTACCCTTACCTGCCAAAGCGTATGTGTGAGTGTGCTAGTCCTAAGGTCCTGAGAGCAAGCCGCAGAAGTGGTGTCCTAATTATACCCAAGTCTGCGCCCTTGCTGAACCTGGAGGGTTGGCTTATTGATGCCACGGGGTACGCCCCGGGTCTCCCCTCCCCTATGCGCCCAATTTCTGTGCTGGCGCAAAACCTTGGGGGAATACCCAGAGTGTTAATCCAGGTATTGTTTTTCCCTACCTACCTGTCTACTACAGGGAGGGGTGGCCAAAAGCTATGAAGGCATGCAAAACGCCTGTTTGCTATGTGGCCAAAAACACTAACCTAACCCACTGTCACAGCCCACCAACCCAGCTAAAATTGCAGGAAAAGGGTGGGACAGTGACACGCCCCCTACAGGTCCTACACACCCTACAGTGGCACCATCCTGGTGGGCGAGCGCTGGGCAACTGGCTCTAGCCCCCACGCAGGACTACCACTCCTACACGCACACTCTACTTGGCGTTGCGAAGAGGAAGTTCTCGAGGGTCCTAGCGACCCACCTGTGAAATGACAAGAGAACACAGCGCTACTAAGCAACTGTGGCCTCACAGGGGACGCCACAACGCGTTTCCCCTGCAAGGGCTTGGAGGGAAGGAGTGCTCTCGTGTGCAAAGCGCAGATGTCGATGAAGTCGGACTCCCTGCTCTGCCACAGGCGGAGCGGAGTTACTTGTTTGTGTGAGCTGCGCCCCTGTTTAGCAGGGCATAAAAAAATGCTGCTGCACCACTCACCCTACCTGCCCACCTGTAAAACAAAGGCAAATGAAAGGGCGTTTGCGGCGGAGGAACCAAGGCACACTCCAGGTATTATACCCTTCTCAGTGTGCCCTATAATACGCTGTCCGCAAACACGCTGCATGGAGCAGCTACCCTTATCAAGCAAGCAAGCGTTAAGGGACTCCTCAGGTTCTCTTAAAGAACGTACCGAGGAGCCCCTGGGTAGCCTAAACAAGGTTTACCGTGCGCACTTCGCGTGGCCTACCCTTTAATGCGTGTGTGCATGCATGACTATGCACAAACACGTGGGCAAACCTGCCCATCTCCACAACAATCTTGACTCCACCAGGGGGTGGCCCCGCCTGGGCGTACCTACCTTACCTACCGCTGGGAAGTGAAGCAAGGAGAGAAAACAAAAGGGGCGCACGCGAAGAACGTTGCTATGCACTTGTGTGTATGACTAATCACCCTGATCTGACCGCTAATCATCTGCAATCTTTCTAATCAATCCCTCTACCGCGTCCTATCGTGGTTATCGTTGTTAACGCTGCTACACGACTCGGTCACGGAGACTCGAGACGAGCAATGTGTATGCGGCATGCAAGACGAGCATACCTGTAGTTTATACCTGATTCATTGAAGTCTTTTCAATTGAATTTCGAATTCTTGAATTTTTGAAGCTTCTATAAGTGTGGGTGGAATCTGTATGTTTGTTTATTAATATGTGTCTCGTCATTTTCAAGACTACGTGATACATACGTTTATAATTCCATTATTTTTCCATTTTCCGGCGCTTCGCTAGGAGCCGCTCCTGCGCGCCGCCATTTTATGCGTATGAATTTCTGGACTTAAAAAATCCAGAGATGACTATAATTTCTATAAAAATGTGCCTTTGATGCACAATTGGATTCTACTCAGGTGTGTCGTTTCAGAAAAATTCTGCGCCGTCATTTGACGGATTTTGGTGTCGTCGCTTCGTTTTTGCGTGGATTCGTCCATAATTCTCCCATTCCTGCCTCTGCAGATACCCACGCGCAGCCTCGCTGAGTAGGCCGTGTTCGGGCCGAAACGCAGGTGCCTGGAGAGACTGAGCAGAACCAAGACCCCACCAAGGGGCAAATTAATTTCTTTTTCGACTCCCTACGCCCTAAGACAGGTCACAGGTCGCCAGCAGGTTTACGAGAACCCATGCGAGTGTGTATAATGTGTCTTGCGTTTGGGTTGTGTCGACGCTGCGTCTTGGAGGAAGGGATGCATATGCACATGTTTGGCATGCTCCCAATCTAACCCAACCAAGCCACAGGAGCCCCGGCAGCGCCAAGAGCGCTGAGTCTTCTGTAGGAAACTGTACAATCAGAGCAGCAAAAGGACGCCAGCCATGGTGAGCGCCCCTTTTTCAGTGTGAGGGAGACTGTAGGTATTTTAAAGTAGATGTGGAAACCAAGGAAAGGCCAAGAAAAAATTCCCTTTTTCCTAAAATGCGACAGTGGTGGCCACCACAGCACAAGGGGGGAGTAAGAAAAAGTGCTTTTCCATTGCTTTGGGACATACTCTAGTTGTATTAGAGATGCACTGAGCATCCATGCATTTTTATCTTAGTATTGGTCCAGCCAAAAGTGGTGAAAACACATTTTGACCTATGGAACCAAACACCCAATCAGGATATGGAGTGGACCCCTTAATCCCCTTTCAATCAGAAGTAAAACATCTTTTCCTGAGTTGACTGAGCACTGACATACCTAAGGTAGAGCCTATGAATTTATCTATGTTTTTCCATAAATACTTATCTGCCCTAGTGGTATGCACCATAGGGGGTTAGGCACCTCTTTTTGAGAGGTCCTGGGTTCAATTCCTGGTCAGCCTAACTAAGTAGGAAGATCCCAACTGAGTAGGAAGATCCCATGTGACATGGCAGTGACCTCATCGCCACATACCATGCCACCTCAGCACATATGGGACCCAAAACAAAGAGTGCACATCTCCTAAGATGGCACTATGGAGAGAGAGTGATCCTGAGGCAGTTTTCTAACTCTTTTCCCAAAACATTTCAGCTATCTCTGTGAATATGCATTCATTTGTATCCTGAGTTGCAGTTTCTGTGAATATCTAATCATCTTTCACTGTTTACACTGCAGCCCTTCATGCTTTGATCCTGAATTACCTTCTCCTTGCATACTATTGGCTTGGGCTATCCTGGATTGAGTTGGCTTTACTGTATTTCAACAAACAAAAGCTTTTCATCATCCAAAACCAGCAGCAGGACACCCTACAGCAACAACAAGCAGCAGGAGAAGCAAAAACACAGTGCTGAAAACAGTATAAACTTTTCTTTTTGCTACGACGGATTTTCTTCCCATGTTATCTATGGCATCATTGAGGATATGAGGATATGCCAATACACCACATAACCAGACACGTAGGAATGGGTCTCCACACCATGTTTTTCATTTTATTTGTGAATCATTCTTTTCACACTCTCTTAGCCACTGTTGATTGGTTGCTATTCGGAATGTTCTGCATGTCATTGTTGTGGATATTCCATGACAGCACATGGGAATGGGCCCCCACACCCTGGTGATTTGTTGTTCACGGAGAGGCCAAGGTTGTAGGGCAGGCTATGGTGTGCATAGATTCTTACCAACATGTCAATCTTGTTTGCATCTCACCCCGCATTCTAAAACAGGTAGGCTCCTCGAAGCCGTAACAACAAACACCACTACATGGAGAGGACAATAGCAATGAATTGCCTCTCCAACAGCGTCCCTATATAGGGACATGCCTCACCCGCATGAAGCTACAGGTTCACCAATGCATGCCGTACATATGAACTAGGTTAGATGCCCACGCACACCAGTGGCCTGACGGCGTGAAGTGAGTCTTGCGTTAGCATAGAAACCAACATGACATCATGATGTCATCATGCTTTCCTTAATCCAAAATGTGCGAACAACATCAACCATCAAGGTCAAGCTGTCAGAACCATGCTCGATTGTATTTCTTGCTTTCTTTTTTTTCCGTTGCCAAAACTATCGGAAAATGTGGTTTCAAGGTTGCGAAGCTAGGCGCACCAACTAGGCTGCTAGCAAAATTATATGTGTTTGCAGTTTTTGCGTGAACAAATCCATCTATGGCAACATGTATCATTGTTATTGTTGTAAGATTCTAGATGGACTAAAAATAACCCATGCCCAAGGAAATAAGTTTTCTGCCCAATAGAATATTATCACGGAAAATGCTAAATTTTACGATGTTCCACTGCAGGTAACGTGATGTGCAATTGTCCATTTGTGCATGCATGCATGCATGCAAAACAATCTAAACTTTATGGAGAAACACAAATTCTAGTTACGCTCTCTTTACGTTGATTTACATTACAACAAGTACTTTTTACACCGAGATTTCAAGTTTTCCAATGCCTCTAGGGCCTCAAATCTATGTTACTTGAATATCAACCAAACCTCCAAAAAGATGATAGTTACCTGTGGCACAATAGAAATAAATGAGTTTGATAAATCACTTTCTTGCTTTTACGCAACTATGCATGAACTTTTCAATGCCGATTGATCTAAATACCTTGGTGTCTACCTTGATGTGCACTATTGTCGCTAATATTTAAGGTGTCATGCAGGCTTGCAAGGTCTACAATGTGTTGTAGAGTTTGGCAGAGGCGACTGTGTTTTTCAACCGTATTGCGTTCGATAATATACCTCGAAGAAAATATGTTGTATGCAATGGGCACGCAAGTGGTTGATTTTGTAAACATTGTTGTCATCCGTCACCATCAACGATTTCCATGTTTCTAAAAATACTACCAAGTCACTACTATGTACCATAGCATGAGACTCCATGTCACCTTTTTCACAAATTGAAACTTCTTGCCTCTTTTCTAATGACGTAAAACATTTTAAAAAGATGTTCCCTCCCACTTTGGAAACAAAGTTGGTTGAAAACTGTTTTGAAAAGAGTTATCCCTTTTCAAAAAAGTTGACCCCTTAAACCCTTTCACTTTGTCTGAATATGTACTTCCGTTGTCACTAAATGATCACCCTACCACAGCCAAAGGTCCCTCGGCTTTGTGGATGATCACCAAAACATGGTGCTTTTGTAGTCAACCCATACTGGCTTAAAAGCAAAGCAAAGCAAATAAGTCTGAGTAAGAAAAAGTGCTTTTCCAATGATTTGAGGCATACTCTAGTTGTATTAGAGATGCACTGAGCACACAGGCATATCTATCTTAGTATTGGCCCAACCAAAAGTGGTGATAACACATTTTGACCTATGGAACCAAACACTAAATCATGTTATGGAGTGGACCCCTTAATCCCCTATCAATGTGAGGCAATAAATCTTTTACTGAGTCGACTGAGAACTGACATATCCAGGGCAGAGCCTATGAATTTATCTATGTTTTCTCATGAATTCTTAGCTGTCCTAGTGGTATGCACCCTAGGGGGCTGGGCACCTCTTTTTGAGAGGTCCTGGGTTCAATTCCCGGTCAGCCTAGCTAAGTAGGAAGATCCCATGTGACATGGCAGTGACCTCATCGCCACATGCCCTGCCACCTCAGCACACATGGGACCCAAAACAAAGAGTGCACATCTCCTGAGATGGCACTATGGAGATAGAGTGACCATAGGGCAGTTTTCCAACTCTTTTTCCAAAACATTTCAGCTATCTTTGTGAATATGCAATCCAATGTGCCCTGAGTTGCAGTTTCTGTGAATATTCTAACATCTTTCACTGTTTACACCGCAGCTCTTCATGCTTTGATCCTGATTCTCTTCTACTTGCTTATCTCTGGCTTGGGCTATCCTGGATTGATTGTATTTCAGCAACTAAAACATTTTACTAATCAAAAACAAGCAGCAGGAAACCCTACACCAGCAGCAAGCAGCAGGAGAGGCACAAACACGGTGTTGAAATCACTATAAAACTTTCTGGTAGCAAGAGGCAGACTGTCTCTGTGTACGGGCAGCAACCCCGTGCCGTACATCCAGTGCGCCGAGATCAGTCATATATAAGCTGAAGGGCGAACGAAGATGGACACAAAGAAAGAGGACACCGACGTGAAGACAGCGCCTGAGGCACCAGCAAGGCCAGCACCTGGTGAACCTAGACCTGGACCTAGCGCTGTACCTTCGGAGCCCTTACATGGGCCAGTGGACGTGGCGGAGGATTCGTTGGAAGGACTCCAGTCGGCCTTCCGGGCCCTCTCACTCGAGGAGGTGGTCACTCATCCTGTGAAGAGGAAGAGAGAGAGCGAGAAAGATGCTGGAGAAGGCATAGCAGACGAAGGAGAAGACCAAGTGCAAGACCTGACGAATGATCCTACCTTCGAAAGCGCTTCTGGCCTCCATGCATCACCCTCTCCTATAACCACCACACTCCCAATTCCAGACCCAGCCGCTGCAACATCCACACCCATAACCAACCCGCCTATGGCAGAGGGCACACGCTTTACTGGTATGCCTACCTACCCTGCCTATGGTTTGGGCCCACCTACCACTGCGTTTCCTGAGACAACTACTGCCAGTGAGCCGGTGACCTCCAGTTCTGCGCCGCGATGGTATGCGGCTGACTATCACCATCCTCTACCCGCTACGGGAACCTATGTGGATGTTCTTGGGTATGCAACCTTGAGTGGGTTGAGGAGAGGACGTGAGTCTCTTGGAGGCAGGAGTAGAGGATCGGGGAAATCCTCCAACAGGTCCCTGACGCGGTCGGAGATCAACGAGGTGCTCCGAGGAGCCACCTCTAAAATTGTTGGCAACCTCACTCAAGAGATTCGAGAGAAACTGGAGCCCCTGATGATACCGCCCCAAGCGTCACCTACCACGGTGGGAGTGTCACCCCATCGAGTACAGGCCAACCACCTGGTGGCAGGGCTGACAAACACCCTGGGGAGCCTGAGGAGCCGACCGATGCCGACCCCTGCAGCGATACCGAGAAGCCCTGTCGTACCGAGAACGGCCCAGCCGCCCTACAGCCACGTGAAGAACTCTACGAGAGCCGAGCTGGACCGGCTGGGGCTGACAGCCTTGAGGGCAATGGTTGACGTGGAGCCCTATGGCTCTAGTGATCTAGGCGGAGACCCCTCCGATGATGAGCCGCCGTCTATCACTTCTGAGGTGATCTCTCACACAGGATGTGTAACCTTTCTGAGTTTTCTCTGGTTGGCTGTTTATTTAATGTCCATTTTCTTTCCCTGACACAGTACCCTGTCAACAAAGTTCACTGTAAGCATGCAAGCAGCAATACAATTCAATGATCAGCCCAAATCTCCGTCAGTATTCAGGTCTCCAGTGTCCTTGATTCTGTCACTCAGATCATATCATGTTAAAAAACATTGCATCCTGCAAAACAGGTGCAATGAAAGTTCTCATGATTGAATCTAATGAACTCATTCATAGAAGGCCTATGTTTCTCAATCAAAACTTTTAAAGCTCAAAACTGCACGCGCTGCTGATCTGGCATTTTAAATGCGCGAATTCGGCGCGACATTAAAAAGCTGACACTCTAACCCTCGTCATATGAGTCCCCAATTACAAATGGCTGTCACTCTATTGAGCCAAGTAGTTTCTATTACACTCCCCTGCCAAGCTATGTGCTAGTGTTAACCACATGGACCCTTAGCACATGCTGATTAGGAAATAGATAGAACTGCTTGGCCAACCTCACACAAATAGACACTCAGAAAGTGTGGAACCATCCCTAGTACTAATCATGAGCTCAAAGTCATGTTGTTAGGTGGCGAAATAGGTAAATGAAGCTTCTATTGAACAATGCCACTCTTGAGCAAAGAATCACAAAGTTGCTCATTCCAATGTGAAACCAAGTTAGGACACACAGCCAGATTAGTTTGGGTGGGGGGTCTCGGGCTGGGAAAAATTTTGCCCATCATGGGGGTCTTAAACAATGTCAACCGTAGAGAGGAAAGCATGGGGGCCAGCCAGGCCAAGTTGCCCAAGATAAAGCTGCAGAACAAAAATCATGAGGCAATGCTAAATAAACTTCAAAAGCATATATCAGGAGGGAAACTTAACAGTATGTCCAGAAATTAGCCGTCCGGGGGGGGTTTATGCAAACATCAATGTTGTCCATGATCTCTGGTTGAATTATAGTAGCGTGTGTCTTCACTGTGTTTCCACATGACCACAAGAATTCTGTAAAATCATTCCCCAACGTTACAAGATTCAATATAAATGTTAAGAAAAGCAATAGGAGTGAAAATGTAGAAGTGTACTTGGGCATATGCTCCACAGATTGCATAGTAATGAAGCGGTACCCAGAACCCCATGGCTAGGTTACGGCATACAACCGGTCTCCGGTCCACTAACCCCAAGTACGGAAGGGAAGACCGGTCTCCGGTCCACTAACCCCATGTACGGAAGGCGCCCGTTGACGCCCGGTGCGAGCCCGGCGGGAGCGTGTTCCGTGCCGTAAAGCCCCGCATCGGCAACCGATGCACCGCCAGCGGAGATTTATATATCAGAATATCAGGAATCAACAGGGTTTTATTTTCATATTGTTTCCGTCAATTTTTACGCTTCCGTTCTGATATTCACTGTTTTGACTGCTGGCGGTTGGATCGCGACTTTACCGTAACCGCCAGTTTAACTGTTTATAATGGAAATTTTAACGCTATCCGTGACGAAGGCTCTAAAGTCTTCAGGAATTGCGTTGATGCATCCGCAATTTTCACATTCTACACTCGCAACCTCAATCCGAATTTTTCAGGACGTCGAAATCGGATTTTCGACTTCGACATCCCCGCACTTGATTTGACCTCTTTCGAGTGGACCTACGTGCTTCCCTATGCACGAATCAACTTTCCTTTTATCCTGCCCTCCATTTGTCTTAAAGATATGGGCAAAACAAAGTTGACTCGTGAGGCCACTTGTGAAGGTCATATCTCGTGTTGCTTGCGAGGAATGACAATAAGGAAACGTGGGATGTATTCACAATACTCCCGACGTAATTTAGGAAGCATCATATGCCTTGCGTCTCCACACGTGCGCGCTAGTGTAATGGATCATGGTCAAGAGGGTAGAGTTTGCATTGTAACTCTATGGCCATGATATTGCGTGCGTTAAGATAACTTTCGAGTGTAGCGCGCGAGTGTTGGTGTTGCATAGGAACTCTCCTTGAGTTCCTATGAGCGATTGACACAAAGTTATGTCCTTGGAGGGGCATGACATATCGTGGGGGGAGCTACCTTTTTGGGCAATATGGAGCATGTGCCTTGTGTTGTGTTGCGTGCCCATTTGGCGGGTCCATCGCTCCAAGCCAAGCCCGCCAATGGACCTCATATTGTGCAAGCCCCTTCTCCATACTCCCTACGATCAATTGCAAGCCTAACCTTCGTGAAGGGAAGCTTGTGTGGCGATCCCGAAGCGATGCGTTGGGAGCGAGGTGTGTGTTTTGCAATTTTCCATATTTTCATGTGCCCACTTGGGAAGCAGCGCTCGTAACCTTTCAAAGCGCCCCAAGTGGAGCACATATGTGGAATCGAAGGTCATTGGTGTCAAGTCATTATGTTTAGAAGGATTAGTTGATTGCACGATCCAGGCCGAAGATATTATAATATAATTGTGTAGCTTTTAAGGCACTTTTGCGTGTCCTTTCGCCAATTTTGTCATTTTTGGCCCGTCATGATGTCAAGTGGCGACCGTGTATCTCAACGTTGCGCTCAATTGACATCATGACCCAAGTATGTTATGAGGGTACATACTTGGGTGCCCAACATATCTTGGACCCGGCGAATAACTCCTCTTGGGCTTGGCACACCGTGGCCGCCATGTTGGCGATTTGGGACTATCCCAAATCATGGGCTCACTTGGCGACCCTGCCATTCCCAAAACCGGAGGAGTTGGGCGACGCCCAAAAGATATGTTGGACACATATGACTTGATACCAATCCTATGGCACACTCCGGTCCGAGTCGGGCATGTGCCTCATTTGCCCCAACCATGAGTGTGCGCATTTTTGGCCATTTTGAGCAATTTTCCACTTTTGCTGCCCGCCGTGCCCCATGTTCTGACCTTCGTGCACGCCGGACGCATGGACCAATGGACCATATATGACAAGGGTGATATGGATATTGGTTCCATGGTTCACACACCACGTGGGCGAAGCGGAGCAACCTTCGTTAAGGCGCTAGCCCAAAGTGAGTGTGGGCAATTTTGTCATTTTGGCATTTGTGGACCCAATTGGGATCGTCACCACGCCAAGTGGCATGGAGATCTATGAGAGCCAAGGTAATGGGAGTCTCCGTTGGACTCCCGGCGGATTGCGTATGGAATGGCGGATCCGATCTCCAAGCCGGCGTGGAGATATACTATTGGGAGCACCCCGAATTTCGGCTCATTTCGAGCAGCCAAAAAGACCCCATTTTGGGACCCCAATTTCCCCCTTCCGTGTGGTCAATTGGCGGCCCCACTTCTCTATGCCCACAGGGAGCCCGGACCTAAATCCAAGTTGTACACTCAGATATGAGTCCTAGGTCCTGCCTCCTACCCTGTGAGCCATTGGCCTTACCTTGGCCGGGCGAGCCATGCGTGGGAATGACGCCAATTTTGGTGATTTTGGCATCATGACCCCACTTGACTCATCCGTGTTGCCCTGATGCCGGAACCTCAGAGGGAACCAAGTCGGGTGAGGGCTCCAGAAAGTTCGTACTCAAAGGGCATAGGGTCAGTTGCCTCGTCCCTACCTCTGGCGGTTCCGGACGAGTGGTCCATTTTGGGGATTTTTGAGTTAATATCAGTTTGGGCTGAAACAGCCCATTTTCAGCTACCAACTCCTAGGTGATAATGGCGGGGCCATATCTCTGGCTCAGAGAGGAGTTGGGACCTGCCGTTAAGGGAGCATAGGGAGCCACTGTCGGTTGGCCTTGGAGCCCCTTGGTTCCTAGGAACTTGCCTGTGGCTGGGCAGGACACCCCCCTATTGGCAGGGTTTCAGGGTCCGGACTGAGCAGGGCATGGGTTGTGTTTGAGCCCCCGCCCCCACCAGCCACTGAGAGGGTCGGACCTGGGATTGGGATACGAGTTGGGATAGAGTGTCTATTGTCCTGTGATGCCCTTACCCCAGTCCAGTCTTAACCCCATGTGTACATATCCTGATGTGTTGCTGTACATACTTTCGTTCCCTCATTTCAGAGTGGCAAGGATTCTGAAACGCTTTGTCACATGACATGAGTGCATTGATGCCCCTGTGAGCGTAGTGCTTTGCCTGCCTGCTCACTTGCGCGTGTCCACCGCAGCGTCCCGTGGCCGGCCCCCCACGGAAAAGCGTCAAAAGCGTTTCACCGCCGCGGAGTTACCCAGCCCTCGCGTGCCCCTTGGGGCCATCAACCCCGAGCAGCGCGGCGCAGCTCGCAGCTCGCAGCGCAGCGCAGCGGCTCGCAGCGCAGCGCAGCGGCTCGCAGCGCCACCCAGCGACAGCGCCGAGTTCGTCACGGAGCCAGCAGCGCTGTCCAGAGCATCGCCCTGACCGCGCCGCGACCGTGAAGGAAGTGGACTGACCAGGACTCCTGCATCAGCGAGTCCCATCGGCCGACCAGCAAGGCCGCGTCAACCACCTCCACAACCACCGGCTGACCAGCACCAGCCGCACTCCCAGTCCAGTGCTGCAGCACCCGCCTCAACAACCACCACCAGTTCGTTGAGTGGAACGAGTGCACACCAAGGACCTCAAGACCAACTATGCCCCCGCTGCCATGGTAAACTGGCAAGAAGCGGGCAGGACGTGGCCGCGGCCCCACCCCCATGCAGCGCACCTGCTACGTGGGTTGGTTTGGGACCAGCACTACCGCCACAGCCACCCCCAGTGCGAAGGCGGCATGCCCGGGAGCTTCGAGCTCCGCACGGACATCGCCCCCGACCGCCTGCAGGCCGTGGAGGACTGGCTGCGGGCGGAAGGGTTTGCCCTCCGCTTCCAGCAGCGGCGGTGGAGGACCTGGACCCGGCCGGACAGGCCCGGCGAAGGGCTGCGCCCCGACGGGATTGAGGAGGACGAGGACCCCAACGCCTACCCGTCGGGCGCCTCGATCAATGTCTCCATGTGGGACATGATCGAGAAGAACTTCCCGGAACCGGGGAGCGAGCGCAGGCTGCAGGGCAGCAGCAGCGCGTCTCCGGGGAAGGAGAAGCGGTCCGCCGGGGACAGGAAGCGGGACCGGAAGTGGCGGAGGTACCAGGAGTCCCTGGCCGCCGAAGCCGCCCAAGGCGCCAAGGGCAGAACCCCAGCCCCCAGTCCCCAACGGGCCAATGGTGGTCATCACCCCGGCCACGCCACCCTCGGCGACTTCATCCAAGTCGCCAGGCAGACCAAGGCCAAGCCCCGTCCGCTGCTCCTGAGGTGCCAGCAGGCCCCAGCAGGCCCCAGCAGCGACGTGGAGTCGGCCCACCGCGGGAGGATGCCGGCCGACCAGGCCAGCTCCAGCAGCAGCGTCGCTCCCGACAGGGACGTGGCGCGCGCCTGTGAGCGCGCCTGTGGGGTGCCCTGCAACCTTCGGGTTGCCCGGCAACGGGCCAGGCAGCACAGCGCTGCCGTGGAGGGCGCCGTTGGCATCGCCCAGGAGGAGGCTGCGGAGTGGGCGCATGGCATGGCCATCCACGCCCAGACCGTGGCGGCCATTGCGGCCGGACTCACGGCCGTAGCCGCCCATGGGGCAGCGACTGCCCAGGTCAACGGTGAGTTGGCGGCAGCCGACGAGGAAGCCCGCCTGACGCAGGAGGCCATTGCCTGCAGGGAGGCCGAGGGGAGGGCGCTGGAAGAGGCGCTTGCCCAAGAGAGGGCAAAGAAGGAGGCGGAGGAAAGGGCCCACGCCGAAGCGACGGCCAAGGCCCAGGCGGACGCCGCCAAGAAGGACGCCATCGAGGCCGCGCGACGGAAGGTCGCTGAGGAGAAGGCCAAGACGGAGGCGGAGCTGGTGGCGTTGGAAGCGCAGAAGGCGCGGCTGCAGCAGGCCCGGGAAGCCGAGGCGGCTCGTGCTCGGGAGGAAGCCGAAGTGCGGGCTGCCGCAGCCACCGCCGCCGCAATGGAGGAGGCAGAGGCCAAACTCCGGCGTGAGACTCCCCCGGGAGGATCACGCGTGGAGACCCTTCGAAAGCTTTTCGAAGGGGACGCCTCCTCCAAGATGACGCTGGACGAGGCCGACACGGGCAGCAGTGGGAGCAGTGGCCCTGTTGCCCATCGACGGAGGAAGAGCAAGGAGAAGACCCCCGAGAGGCCGCGGAGGCCAGCGGGTGGACACCCCCACGACAGTGACCCCTTCTTCACCGCCAGCGACGGGGATGAACGAGGCCGCCGACATCGCCAAGTGGTGTCTTGGACGGGCGGAGGAGGCGGAGACGTCCCCATGGAGCCGGAAGGTGTGGATGAGGATCTCCCTCCTCCCTACCGGAGCTCGGAGTCTTCCGAGACCGAGACGCCCAGGTGGGGCGACATGGACGAGGATGACGACATGGACTTCGGCATCACGAAGAAGCGCCCATCCTCGGACCCACCGAGGCGACCCGGCAGAGACCCACCGGGACCCCCTGGCGGAGGACCATCAGGACCCCCTGGAGGACGCCCACCAAGTGGACCCCCTGGAGGCGGACCACCGGGCGGGGGAGGACCCCATGGACCGGGCGGACCCGGCAGAGGCCCTCCTGGAGGACCCCCTGGGGACCCCGACGACCCACCAGGGAACGGCGACCCGGATACCACCTGGCGGTGGATTGTCTACCTCCGAAGGAGGGTCCAGTTCCTCGAGCGCGAGGTAGACACGGGCAAGGGCGAGATGACTCGCATCTCCGAGGTCGCCGCGCGCGCGCAGAGAGAGCTGGACATCGCCAGGGCCGAGACCAGGCAGCTGAACACGGTCATCAGCGGCCTGCAGCAGAGGCTGGACGCGCTGGAAGCCCGTGGGAGCGTCGGCAGCGACCACCCACCCCTGGAGTCTGGCTCGTCGGACGACGGCTGGGGACCCGGACAAGGTCCAGGCAGACCCCACGCCCCCGGCGGAGCCCCCAGGAGTCGCCCCAGCGCCAGTGCCCCCTCTCTCACCGCCCCCTCTCACCACAGCGCTGGCCGCCGCAACGAGCGCGTGCCGCCCGGCAGTGGCAGTGAGGATTGGCGTGATGAGTGGCTCAGCGCGGAGCACCGCAACCGCCGTGCTCCACCGCGGACACCGGTACGCCCCCGGCGCCCCGCACCAGCCCTGGAGCCAATCCCAATGGCTGGTGGACGCTATGGTGGACTCAGGGATGAGGTCCCCAGAGGAGACGTGGAGTGGGATGTCGGCGAAGGTGAGGACCTGGACCTGGACCTGGAGGAGTTCGACATCAGCCCGCCGCGTGGTGTACGACGGGAGGCCGCTGAACGCAGCCGCCGGCGCCGTGATGAGGATGCGTACATGGAAGGAGTACGGCGTGAACATCTAGGTTCAGCGTACATGGAGGAACCGCGGCGTAGCCACAGGGATTCCATGGAGGAGATGGACGTGGCGGCCGTGGGAGTCCGTGGGCGAGGCCGATGGGAACCTCGGTCGACCTCGTGGCCGGCGTTCATGGTCTCTAAGGCCGCGGATGCCGCCGTGTGGGAAGACTTGAAGGACATCAAGCCCCCCATGTACGATGGCAACCCCCTCAACCTCGACCGCTTCTTGGAGAAGCTGGACGATTGGGGGCTGACCGTCACTGAAGACCTGCCTCCCGCGGATGCGGAGAGATATGTCTTCAGACGGTTCAGGTACCGCCTGCCGGAAGTGCTCGCCGAGCTATACTTCGTGGCGACCAAGGAGGGGAGAATCAAGACCCTCAAGGAAGCCAAGAAGTGGCTCAACGAGCAGGAGCGGGTGGACGCTCCGCAGGTGGCTGCCAAGCGCTGGAAGTCCATCAAGCTTGAGCATGATGGACGGGAGATCCGCCTACGAGATTGGCGAGACTTCCGAGGGAAATACACCCTCTTCCGCCGCAACGTGGAGGATTGGAACGAGGGTGACGAGCAGGCTCGCCTGCTCTCCATGCTGCCGGAAGCATGGATCGAGAGGGTCACCAAGGAGGAATCCAAGAGGGCCAAGTCCAACCACACGGTCAAGATGATGCTCCCCAAAGAGTATCATACGAACGTGGTGGCTTGGACGAGGAAGAATGTGGCCCGAGATGTCAAACGGCACTCCCTGCGGAACGCTCTCCTCATCACCGTCTCGGGCGATCGCGAGAAGACCGCGATGTGGCGCCTTGACGAGTGTGAGTTGAGCGACCAGACCATCCGTCTGCAGCCCATCCCGGCGCGGATGAGCTGCGACGAGATCTTCGAGTGGGTTGGCGAGGAAGTACTCAAGGAGTACCGAAACCTCCACCACACCCGCGGGTTGAGGCCCGGCGACCGCGACGTCAACTACGTTGGCGAGGGACCTGGCGGGGAAGCTGCCATGGACCCAGCGGGAGCCGGCGGCGATGAGACTCTCGTCGACGATGACGACGACGATGAGCCCGCCGAATGGCCGTTTGTGCCTTCGTGGCCAAAAACCTGAGCGCGGGGAGCAAACCGGGAAACTGGAAGCCCCTGCAGCAGGGTTGGAGGAAGCAGGAGAAGAGGGACCCTCGCCGCATTGGCGACCCTCCGCTGTCCTTTGTGGAGTTCATACGAGCTCACCCTCAGGGCTATTTCGTGTGTTATGGGAGGAAGAAAGGCTTCAACCATGACCACCGAACATGCCCCACCCACAAGGCCGACACGGAGGCTTACAAGAAGGTGCACGGGTCGAAGAAGCGTGCGCCCGCGGGTATCCGGGAAGCCAAGGTGGAGGTCGACAAGGACGAGCTGGCCAAGCTGATGTCGTCGGTGGGGACCGAGTGGGCCAAGGAGATCCAGGAGATCAAGCGGAACTGGGTCCCCAGGTCGGACAACAAGAACAAGGAGAACAACCAGAAGGACCAGAACAAGGACAAGAACAAGACGACTAGAAAGGAAAAAAGGGAAAGGAAGAAGGGTGTCAATGAGGTTGATGCCGAGGAGACTTCCCCTACTTCCACAACTGACGCCCCCTAGCGGAGCCCCTGCAGCCAAGGGCCCCAGCTAGGGCGGTCGCAGGATGGTGACGTGGGAAGCGCCGAACCATCCCAGTCGGGAGTCGATAAGCACAAGGGGACTGCCGCGGGCGGAAGGCCCGGTCCGGCGGCCAGTCGCGGAGGCGGGGTGAGGGCAAGTGAAGGCACGAACCCTTGCACCCGTCCGTCCTTCGCGACCAAGAATGTGTTTGATGTACTACAGGATCTATCCGAGAGTATCGGAGGATCACCCGGACCGCAGCTGCATGCTGCAGATGGGCAGCCTGAGCCCATTGTCCACGACCTGCACCAGTCGCTTGTTGAGCTTCTGGAACGGCCGGAGATCCTGAGTTTGCACGCCGTGCGCCGTGTCGGTCGCGAGCGGCAGTTGCATCTTAAGGTCCGTGCCTTATGCGGGGAAGTGGAAAAGGTTTTCGACGTGTTGGTCGACACGGGAGCTCAAGTCAGCTTGGTCAAGGCTGGCCTACTTCCACCAGAGTGTCTGACCGACAGTCGGAAACCTGTCAGGCTGAAGGTGGTGAACGGCCAGTACATGGTGGGAGGCACGAAGGAAGCGGCCATTGGGCTGCAGTTCGTGAACCATCGTGAGCTGAGCCGCCCAGACCTCGGCAAGGAAGTCCTCCTGCACGGTAGCTTCTACGAGGCCGAGATGGACTGGGACATGATCGTCGGGTACGACTTCATGATGGACACGGACTCCGGCGTCCTCCCGGCCCAGGCCTCCATGACCCTGTACCAGGACGACCAACTCTCGTGGCTTTCGTCACCTGAGCACCATGTGGAATGCCAATGGGTCCACCCCGAACGCAATCAGCTCGAAGTGGCCGCGCTGGACACTGAGCCAACTGGTCCTGCAAACCAGGAGTACGGCGTAAGGCCGGAAGTGGCGAGCCGAGTTGTCGCGGGCTTGGGAGCTTCGGATCTGGCCCTGGATGCGTTCTCTTCAGGAACCTCCGCCCATCTGCGGGTGTGTGAGAAGTACTGGAGCGCACAGGACTCCGCGTGGAAGAAGCACTGGGGTCCGCATCAGGGATTGATGTGGATCCATTGCCCCCGTTGGGACATTCCAAGAGCGATAGCGAAGATTCGCAAGGACCGCTCCAAGGCAGTGCTGGTTGTTCCTATGGGATGCACCGAGGAGGAAAGTACCCGACATTGGGTAGCCTCATTGACCAACATGACCTTAAACAAGGTCGTCCTACCGGCTGGAGAGAGTGTCTATCAGGACGCTAAGGGACAGCCCATGCCACCCCAGAGATGGCCAACGGAATTCCACTATGTGGATGGGGGCCTTGATCAGGCCGACGCCACGGACTTCGTGTGTGTCAACCGCATCATAGCGGAGCCATGGCGGCAATGCTTTGCGGTTCCCCCTGTTGACATCGAAGAATCGGAATCGGAAGACCCCCTCACTGAAGAGGAGTGGGATCTGGTTCAGGGGTATATGGATCAGCCCTTTCACGACTGGGGAAACCAGCGTGAGGGCAAGGGCCAGGACAGAGCCTGGTGGGAAGTGGACTCCATCGTCTCCGGTTCCTATGACGGGAACACCTTCGTTCAGAGGGTGCTGGATCATATGTCCAGCCAGGACGAGCCGCCCGGCGGTAACCCACCCACCTACGGCGATCTATTCCGAGGCAAGACCAGAGATGGCCCTTTGGGCCACCTGGGAAGACCACCTGAGCCGAAACCGAGCGGGGTCGCTACCCCTCAAGTAAGCTCCGTGGTTCAAGTGCCCGGAAAAGCCAAGGCGGAGTCCGATGACTGCCCCAAGATCCAGGCGTTGAGGGCCAGGCTGAAGCAGAAGTATGGCGAGACCTTCTTCAGCGGAAAACCTGTGTTCCCCCCACCGGTGCGTGGACCGTATGGCGAGGCCAAGATACGACTGAAGCAGGACCCCCGTGTGTATCGGCACCGGGAGTTTGCCCTGAGGGGCGAGAGGAAAGAGGCCATGGAGAAGATCCTCCGTGACTTCATCCAGAGAGGCTGGCTCGAGCCGTGCCACTCCGAATGGGCCTCTCCGTGCTTCGTCGTCCCCAAGAAGGTGGCCGGTGAATGGCGGCTCGTGGTCGACTACCGCGGCCTGAACGCCCAAACGCAGCATGACAGCTATACGCTGCCCCTCATTGAGGACATGCTGCAAAAACAACACCGGCGGAGGATCTTCACGGTGATTGACCTGAAACATGGTTATCATCAGATGCCTCTCGCCGAGGAGTCCCGTGCCTGCACAGCCATGAGCACCCCACTTGGACCTCTCCAGTGGAAGGTGATGCCCATGGGCGTTACCAACGGCAATGCGGCTTTTCAGCGGATGCTGGAGAACCTGCTTGAGCCGGTGCGCGACTGTGCGGACCCCTTCGTGGACGACGTGATCGTCGCGTCCGGGGACCCCAGTATGAGCTACGAGGAGCTCCTGGAGGCACACGAGAGGGACGTCACTCGAGTGCTGGACCTTCTGGTTCGGCACAAACTCACAGGCAGCAGTGACAAGGCCACCATTGCGGTAAGCGAGGTGGTCTTCGCTGGCCACGTAGTCGGGAACGGGCAGCGAAAGCCCATACCTGGCAAGGTGGCTGCGATTGAGCACTGGGAAAAGCCCAAGACGGTCTCTGAGCTACGGGCGTATCTGGGGTTCTGCAACTACTACTCGGGGTATATCAAAATGTATGCCGAGTATGCAGCCCCCATGACGACCATGCTCAAGGGCAACCGAGAGGAGACCAAGAAGGGGTCCAAGAAGGCTCTGGTCTGGACAGCTGAGTCCGACCGTGCCTTTGAGGGGATGAAGCAGGCGCTGCTATCCGCAGTGGGTCTGCACCTCGTGGATCCCGATCGAGGGTTCGTCCTGCGCACCGACGCTTCCGACTACGCCATTGGCGCTGTGTTGGAGCAAGTGCTTGACGACGGGAGGCACGTGCCCGTGGCCTTCTGGAGCCGAGTTCTGGCGGAAGGCCAGAGACGGACGTGGACGCCCCGTGAAAAGGAGGCGTATGCCATCGTCATGGCTCTCAGGAAATGGGCTGGGTACATAGCCCTCCATCCCGTCACCGTCTGCACCGACCATCAGAGTCTGCAGTCGTGGCACAAGGAGCACGTGGACACCCCCTCAGGTCCCGCCTCCCGACGGGCAAGATGGCATGAGAACTTGGCCAAGTTCGACCTCACGGTTGTGTATATTCCTGGAAAGGATAACACCGTGGCGGACTGTCTCAGTAGGTGGGCCTATCCCGCCAGCAAGGGCATGACGGATATCTCTGCCCATGGCGATGAGGCTGAGACCGCTGAAGCCAAGAGGATCATCGAAATGGAGCGCCTGATGGAGGAGGAGGGTGCAAAATGCTTCGTCGTCATGGCTGCGGATGCCCCCCTCGCAACGAGGGTGAGCAGAGCGGTCAGAGTACTCGCCCCTGACGGAGCTGAGTCTGACAAGCACCTCTTCCCGGAGTCTTGCCTCCAGGACGACTGGACCGACGATTACGCCAAGTCTGAGGCCTTTGCGGCCGAGTATAGGGCTGTGACCGACCCTGACGACGGGCAGAAGTGGCCAAAGGGGCTGACTGAGGAAGATGGCAAGCTCTACCGGAATGGTAAGCTGCTAGTACCAGAGTCCCGGGTGCTCGAGCTGTGTGAAGCTTGGCACCACCACATGCTGCACCCAGGGGTCAAGAAGCAAGCTCTTGACATGCAGCGTCGGTTCGAGATCGACCATATCGTTCTCTACACCGCCATCAAGAAGGTCAGGAAGGGTTGCTTGGTCTGTCAGGCCTGCAATCCCGACAACCGGAACGTCAAGGGGGAACCCCAATGGACCCCGGTTCCTGACCAGCCCATGGAGAGCGTGGCCATGGACGTCTTCTCCATGCCCGAAGTGCACATCGGCAAGGAGACCTTTGACTGTGTGGTTCTCTGTGTGGACCGCCACAGCGGCTACGTTGTAGCCGTTCCGGCACGCAAGAAGGGGTTGCTTGCCAAGGAGGTGGCAGTCATGATGATTCGTCATTGGCTGACCGTCTTTGACATCCCCCGCACCATTTGCAGTGACCGAGGGCCCCAGTTTACTGGTGGCTGGTTCAAGGCTATGTGTTCCCTCATGGGGATACGTCATGCCAAGAGCGTCGCCTATCTCAGCCGGTCTAACGGCCGTGCTGAAGTAGCTGGACGGCAGCTGTTCGAGAAGCTGCGCAAGATCCACATCAGCAATCCACGTCGGAACTGGTTTGAGGAGATGTGGCCTGCTCTGAAGGCCCATCATGACATCCCCACTCCGGGCGGTTTGTCCCCTCACCAGATTCTGTTCGGCAGGGACCCCCTGGGTAGGGGACTTCCCTTGTCTGGTGATGGCATGGCTATGGATGCCAAGGAGTTCTTCGCGCGGCAAGAGCAAACGGCGCGGGACATCCGCCAGCAGCTCGAGAAGGAGCACGCTGAGCGTCAGAAGTCCGCCCCGAGCTCGACAGCGCAGAAGTTCAGGGTGGGAGACCCATTGTGGGTGATCAGACCCCGCCCCATGGGCACCCACCGCACCAAGACTTGGTTCACACCTGGCGAGGTGGTCCGAAGGATTGGTGAGGACACCTACCGCATCAAGGTGGGTCATGGACAGTTCCGGGAGCGCCACGAGAGTCAGCTCCGTGTGCGTGAACCCGACCTCCGTGGCCAACATGTGTCCCTGAGCTACGCCGCACATGAGGCCGATTCGGACGACGACTATGCTGAGCAGGACGACTATACAGTCGAGAAGATCCTGGCTCAGCGTCCGAAAGCCTCGGCACCCGGAGGTCTGGAGTTCAAGGTTCGTTGGCGAGGCTATGGGCCGTCCCACGACACCTGGGAACCCGTCTCCTCGTTCATGCCGCGGGTGAACACTCCCTTCATGGAGTACATCCGCAAGCACAAGACCAAGATCCATGTCTCGGACTTGGCAGCACTCACCCGGGCGATTGCAGCCAGGGGTGCCTGATCAGCGCCCTGAGCTCTCCCCTGACACTTTTTGAGCGCTTGTGTGGTCGATGGATCGTCCCTCACTTGCTTGCTCTCTTACATCTTCCGGTGACCTGCCATCGGAGTGGCCATATACCCCCCCCTGCTGAATCCAGAGGAGGATGGCCCCTCTCTTCTTCTTTTCGTCACTCCCCCCCCTGCTGAATCCTTGGGAAACCAGGTAGGGCGACTGACGTTCATATTTCTGAGCTCTTGGGGCCTTGAAGCCCATACGACGTTGCGCAACGGATGCCGCTGTCATCGGCATTGCGATTTTTGGTGAGTGGTCTGGTTCCATGGCACTTGCGGAATCCAGACCAGTCGACGTGTGTCTCGAGACTATATATGGCCTGAACTCAGGCGTTTTCCTGTCCACCCTCCTGCATTTGCCTTATCCTGACCGTGGCGTGGTTTGGCACTCTGTCCAGAGTGTGTTTACACGCCCATTTGCCCCGCTTGTTTTGCTTTTCTGTTCCCCAGGATATGTGCACCTGTATGTCAGCCCAACACTGAAGTGTGGACTGTTTTTCCCCCCCGACGGGATGCGAATCGTATACGAAGGCGCCTTGAGTCGCCGTGTACATGTTCTTACAGCCTGGTCCAGCCTGGACCGGTACCTGAGTACAGATTCTACTGTTTGAGTGCCCGTGATACCGTGTGCCCTATTCGCTGTGATGGGGAGATCCTGATGGCGCCAGGCGGGAAGCCCAGTTGCCTGACTACACTCCCAGCGTCCGCCACTGTCAGTCCCAGTGTGAGCCTACCGATTCGCAGACGCACTTGCAGTCGGATGGCGGCCTCCGGTGCTCCTGACCTCGGTCAGTCTGCCTGGGAAACTGGTGGTTTGAGGAGTCGACGCCTCCGCCCACACTGCATGAGGACTCCCTCATGTATGGCCTTCGTGGTAATAGGGCGAGGGAAAAGACGGCCTTGATGCCCGATCCCTTAAGGAGGAGCTCGTTCGGCCGTGGCACTCTGGACTCGCGTCGTATGGATATGGACATGGTGCGCCCGAGGAAGGACCCGTGGGGACTCTCCCCAGTCGGCGGGCCTTGGGAAGCTTGGGGTAGCCTGATGGATCTTTGTGGTCGCTCTCGACCTGTGGGACCACCTCGGTCGTCGTGTGACGCCTATGTTGGCTGTGTATGCCACTGCCACTGTGGTGGTGACCGTAGCAGCCGGCACCCGGTGCGCCTGGTATGGGTTAATGGGTCCTTTGGATGCCGAACAATCGCCGCCAGGACCCGGGACTTGATACTTGATACTATACTTGAAGTTACAAGACCCTACAGCATATACCTGTCTTACTGAGGAGTTTGGAGCCTAACCTGCGGAACGGCCTGAAGTGAGGATGTGACACCCCCCCTTCAGGATATGGTCCTGGGTACCCGATGCCATGCTTGGGTGTTATCGAGCCCCCCCCAGGGTTTGCTCTAAGGAGGGGGGTGAAGCGGTACCCAGAACCCCATGGCTAGGTTACGGCATACAACCGGTCTCCGGTCCACTAACCCCAAGTACGGAAGGGAAGACCGGTCTCCGGTCCACTAACCCCATGTACGGAAGGCGCCCGTTGACGCCCGGTGCGAGCCCGGCGGGAGCGTGTTCCGTGCCGTAAAGCCCCGCATCGGCAACCGATGCACCGCCAGCGGAGATTTATATATCAGAATATCAGGAATCAACAGGGTTTTATTTTCATATTGTTTCCGTCAATTTTTACGCTTCCGTTCTGATATTCACTGTTTTGACTGCTGGCGGTTGGATCGCGACTTTACCGTAACCGCCAGTTTAACTGTTTATAATGGAAATTTTAACGCTATCCGTGACGAAGGCTCTAAAGTCTTCAGGAATTGCGTTGATGCATCCGCAATTTTCACATTCTACACTCGCAACCTTAATCCGAATTTTTCAGGATGTCGAAATCGGATTTTCGACTTCGACATCCCCGCACTTGATTTGACCTCTTTTGAGTGGACCTACGTGCTTCCCTATGCACGAATCAACTTTCCTTTTATCCTGCCCTCCATTTGTCTTAAAGATATGGGCAAAACAAAGTTGACTCGTGAGGCCACTTGTGAAGGTCATATCTCGTGTTGCTTGCGAGGAATGACAATAAGAAAACGTGGGATGTATTCACAATACTCCCGACGTAATTTAGGAAGCATCATATGCCTTGCGTCTCCAGACGTGCGCGCTAGTGTAATGGATCATGGTCAAGAGGGTAGAGTTTGCGTTGTAACTCTATGGCCATGATATTGCGTGCGTTAAGATAACTTTCGAGTGTAGCGCGCGAGTGTTGGTGTTGCATAGGAACTCTCCTTGAGTTCCTATGAGCGATTGACACAAAGTTATGCCCTTGGAGGGGCATGACATATCGTGGGGGGAGCTACCTTTTTGGGCAATATGGAGCATGTGCCTTGTGTTGTGTTGCGTGCCCATTTGGCGGGTCCATCGCTCCAAGCCAAGCCCGCCAATGGACCTCATATTGTGCAAGCCCCTTCTCCATACTCCCTACGATCAATTGCAAGCCTAACCTTTGTGAAGGGAAGCTTGTGTGGCGATCCCGAAGCGATGCGTTGGGAGCGAGGTGTGTGTTTTGCAATTTTCCATATTTTCATGTGCCCACTTGGGAAGCAGCGCTCGTAACCTTTCAAAGCGCCCCAAGTGGAGCACATATGTGGAATCGAAGGTCATTGGTGTCAAGTCATTATGTTTAGAAGGATTAGTTGATTGCACGATCCAGGCCGAAGATATCATAATATAATTGTGTAGCTTTTAAGGCACTTTTGCGTGTCCTTTCGCCAATTTTGTCATTTTTGGCCCGTCATGATGTCAAGTGGCGACCGTGTATCTCAACGTTGCGCTCAATTGACATCATGACCCAAGTATGTTATGAGGGTACATACTTGGCTGCCCAACATATCTTGGACCCGGCGAATAACTCCTCTTGGGCTTGGCACACCGTGGCCGCCATGTTGGCGATTTGGGACTATCCCAAATCATGGGCTCACTTGGCGACCCTGCCATTCCCAAAACCGGAGGAGTTGGGCGACGCCCAAAAGATATGTTGGACACATATGACTTGATACCAATCCTATGGCACACTCCGGTCCGAGTCGGGCATGTGCCTCATTTGCCCCAACCATGAGTGTGCGCATTTTTGGCCATTTTGAGCAATTTTCAACTTTTGCTGCCCGCCGTGCCCCATGTTCTGACCTTCGTGCACGCCGGACGCATGGACCAATGGACCATATATGACAAGGGTGATATGGATATTGGTCCCCATGGTTCACACACCACGTGGGCGAAGCGGAGCAACCTTCGTTAAGGCGCTAGCCCAAAGTGAGTGTGGGCAATTTTGCCATTTTGGCATTTGTGGACCCAATTGGGATCGTCACCACGCCAAGTGGCATGGATATCTATGAGAGCCAAGGTAATGGGAGTCTCCGTTGGACTCCCGGTGAATCACGTATGGAATGGCGGATCCGATCTCCAAGCCGGCGTGGAGATATACTATTGGGAGCACCCCGAATTTCGGCTCATTTCGAGCAGCCAAAAAGACCCCATTTTGGGACCCCAATTTCCCCCTTCCGTGTGGTCAATTGGCGGCCCCACTTCTCTATGCCCACAGGGAGCCCGGACCTAAATCCAAGTTGTACACTCAGATATGAGTCCTAGGTCCTGCCTCCTACCCTGTGAGCCATTGGCCTTACCTTGGCCGGGCGAGCCATGCGTGGGAATGACGCCAATTTTGGTGATTTTGGCATCATGACCCCACTTGACTCATCCGTGTTGCCCTGATGCCGGGACCTCAGAGGGAACCAAGTCGGGTGAGGGCTCCAGAAAGTTCGTACTCGAAGGGCATAGGGTCAGTTGCCTTTTTTGCACTGAACGGCGCCTTTTGTGGCTGGCCAGGCCGGGGAGAAAGGCTCTTGCGCGCCAAGCTTTTTTGGGGAGGGGCGGGAGCCCGAAATCAAGTTCAATCGCGGGCTGAGTACCGCTGCACGTTGCTGTCCTCGTCTGCTTCATCTCAAAGAGACTTGGCAGCCCCGTTATAGACAACCGCAGGCCGGGGTCTCTGCTTGATACCCGAAGGCGGTGTGGTTGCGGTTTGGGGGTTAGAGCATGACGGCTTGAGCACGGGGGGTGGCTTGGGGGAGGGATTCATTTGCAGAAGTGACTGGTGAGTGCCAGTGTGGTAGTACTGATTGATTGCGCCGCTAGGGCTGTCGAGGGTCGGCGTGAGAAAATGTGTAAGTGTGGCTTTTTCAAAGAGATGACACGTTGGACGAGTGTGAGGACGATTGTGAGTTTGTGCTCGCGGGGGAGGGGGGGGCTGGTGCGAAGTACTTTGTTATGCGAGGAGAAGGGGCGGAAATGGGGGCGGAGGCGGCGAGGGGGGGTGCTGGTCTAGGGGGGGGGGGGAGGTTGAACATGTCCCTGATTGTGAGCGGCCGTTTGGGGGGCGGAGGCTCTGGCTGGGGTTGACTTGCGGTACCGCGTTTCAGTGATAGAGGCCGGACGGGCCTTGGGGGCTGGCGGCCGCGTTTTCGAGTTTTGGTGTGTGCCGCAGGAGATGGGGGGCGGGGGCGCTTTGGGGGCTTGTGTGCAACTTTGTCCGGGAGGGGGGGGGGAGGGTGGTAGGCGGGGGAGGGGCGTTGTTGGGCGGTGTGCGACGTGCTGTAGGGCGACCAGGGGCGTCCCCATGAGTTGGGGCCCGTAGGGGGGGTGAGCGGGGCTGGAGGGGGGTGGTCTTTTAGCCATTCCAGCGTGCGGTATAGGGCGCTGAGGAGCAGGGGAACACGATCCTTCAGGGCGAGTTTTAAGTCGTGACAGTGTGCTGGTTTTCTTCGGCCGGAGGGGGGGGTTGTGAGTTTGGTGTACAGCGTCATGGGAACAAGCCCCCGGACGAAATTGCGTCTCTCCCCCACGTGTGTGGTCGCGGACCACCATTGGGACACCACCGTGGTGAAGGGGGGGCGCCAGCATTGAATGTAGGTTTGGACCAGGTGTTCGCACGTTGGGCAGTGTGAGACGAAAGAGATAACATCCATCGGGTGCGGGTCGGGGCAAGCGTGGCAATGGCGAGGGCGCAAGTCGTCGTGGAAAGCAAATGGCGCCATGTTGAAATTTCCGGAGGACCATTTGAAAGGGAGGCCTTTGAACCACGAAGTGTGATTGTAAAAATGGAAGCTGGACGGTGCGTGGATGTTTTCGTGTTTGTGGCGAGGGAGGAGATGCTTGATTGAGGTTGTAGTCAATTTGTGTATGACTGGGAGGGGGCCCCTGGATATGCACCCTATCGGGGGGGGGGGAAGGAGGGAGGGGTCCCAGACCATCACGTGGGCGGCCCACTTTGAGTAAGCATCTGAGATTTCATTCCCCACGAACCCGGCGTGCCCCTTGATCCACCCCCAACCCTGGATCATCCCTGGGCGTAGGGAGGCCTGGATGGACTGGAGAGAGGATTCCCACGTGCCGGCTGGCGAGCGTGATGGGAGGCCTGGGGGGGTGTTCGGAGAGAGAACAGTGATAACGTGGAGGTTGTCCCCTAGCACGGCGAAGGTGAGGTCAATTGGCGGCCCCACTTCTCTATGCCCACAGGGAGCCCGGACCTAAATCCAAGTTGTACACTCAGATATGAGTCCTAGGTCCTGCCTCCTACCCTGTGAGCCATTGGCCTTACCTTGGCCGGGCGAGCCATGCGTGGGAATGACGCCAATTTTGGTGATTTTGGCATCATGACCCCACTTGACTCATCCGTGTTGCCCTGATGCCGGGACCTCAGAGGGAACCAAGTCGGGTGAGGGCTCCAGAAAGTTCGTACTCAAAGGGCATAGGGTCAGTTGCCTCGTCCCTACCCCTGGCGGGTCCGGACGAGTGGTCAATTTTGGGGATTTTTGAGTTAATATCAGTTTGGGCTGAAACAGCCCATTTTCAGCTACCAACTCCTAGGTGATAATGGCGGGGCCATATCTCTGGCTCAGAGTGAAGTTGGGACCTGCCGTTAAGGGAGCATAGGGAGCCACTGTCGGTTGGCCTTGGAGCCCCTTGGTTCCTAGGAACTCGCCTGTGGCTGGGCAGGACACCCCCCCTATTGGCAGGGTTTCAGGGTCCGGACTGAGCAGGGCATGGGTTGTGTTTGAGCCCCCGCCCTCACCAGCCACTGAGAGGGTCGGACCTGGGATTGGGATACGAGTTGGGATAGAGTGTCTATTGTCCTGTGATGCCCTTACCCCAGTCCAGTCTTAACCCCATGTGTACATATCCTGATGTGTTGCTGTACATACTTTCGTTCCCTCTTTTCAGAGTGGCAAGGATTCTGAAACGCTTTGTCACATGACATGAGTGCATTGATGCCCCTGTGAGCGTAGTGCTTTGCCTGCCTGCTCACTTGCGCGTGTCCACCGCAGCGTCCCGTGGCCGGCCCCCCACGGGAACGCGTCAGTAACACAAAATCGGAGAGTAGTCCAGGTTGGACTACTCCCCTGCCAAAACCAATGCATGGTTTTGGGGGTGGGGGCCAAAATTTGATATCCATTCACATGCCAGGATGGGTTCTTTTTGTCAGGCACGGGGGCCTTCCCTCATGGGCAATGGCCATCCCTCCGGGTGTCCCCTTATTTGGATCCGACAGATATTTGCATCGGGTACGGGGGCCTACCCTCATGGCATGACATCCCTCCGGGTTTCCCCTTATTTTGATCTGACTCCGTACATCAAATTCAACCAAAACTTGACAGGTGGGGGTTCTATCATTTGTGCCTGAATGTTAACACAAATGCTCGGGGTACAGGGGCTAGTCACAAATGACATGCTGGAAATCATAGGCATGGGTATAAACAAAGAGCAGACAATTTGGTCACCTAACCACACAACTCAACAACTGGGCATCTACCCAATTGATTTGGGGCCTACACTCCCTCACCACGTCTCCACAATCTTCCGGCCCTCAATGCTAGTTTACCTCAATCCCGAAAACAATTTAGCCATGTCAATGCCTTCAGGAAAAGAAGAAACAGAGTTCCTTTGGCACACTCGGGCGAAGGCAACCCTCCAAATGTTCACCAGGGGGCGGGTCCCCTCATTATCTTGCCACATGTCGGAATAAAATGGCGCTTCTGTTCCCTGTAAAGAAGGTCCCTACCAGGACCGGCCCCTGCTGTGCCCCTTCCGCCTGTTACCCCTGCTGACTTGCTCCGGATCAACGATTGCATTTCTCAAAAGTCAGGGTCCAAAATCCAAAAATATAGAAAATCCAATCCTCCTTCAACCCTGAACAGCAATCAGATCCACAAATACAGCAATAACCCAATGCACACTGCGGGCTTCCGTTCAGCACACCGGTTGTCTCACGGTGGCGGGCATGTACAAGAATTGCACCAAGGAAGAAAGCCCTGAAATTGGCATATGAACACAAATAAAGCAAAGTTGGGGAAAGATGGAAACGTACACAATCACAGCCATAGACCCCTCATTCCCTGGACTCAAGACCTTCCCTTGACTCACCAACATGATGCCCTGAACCCAGTCCAATAAGATGGCTAAATGCCATGTGTCAAAATTCATTACATAAACCCCAAATATGTGTTCACTCCCAAGCCTCTAAATCCTAGCCCAATAGGGAAGGTGGCGTGTCATGACCTAGAGTGGCACTCAGGACCAAGCCCTACCCTGACATATACTTGGTTGGACTTGGAGTCGAATGGGCTTAGAGATATGCCCCATGAGTTGGAACTCATAACATGCCAAAAACTGCCAATTCACATCATATTGGCCATATATCAAATATATGCTCAAAATTGAAGTTACCACTTATCCGAAGGCTCAAAGTATGCATGGAATCGAAGTCTAGTATTCATGGAGGATAGAGACCAAAGGTCAATGCCCATGTATATCCCCACTTTACCCTCAAAACCCCTTCGCATATGGGCGCCACGCACTGCCCAAGTCAGCCCATGATCTTGAGACCAATTCTTGTAATCCTTCGTGCGCCAAGCCAAATGGAGTACGCGATCCGGCATATGGTGATGTTCAACTCCAAAGCATATGCCAACATATGAACAACATACCATGGTTCGACTCTCCATAGGCTTCTTGCTGTTTGCCGACCAGGTAAGTACACAAAACGCAAAAATGAGCAAAAATTGAGGTCAAAAACATGAAAATATGTCCAAATACAAAGTTGTCATGATAGTATATCTCTATGCTCACCCATGATATCCGCGCATGGTTCAATATACAAATGATTGGAACCATTTGCGAACAATTCTCCCACTTGGATCCCCAATCGGGCGCATGGAGATACCTTCGCCACTCATATCTACATGCCCCATGAAAATGGGAGTGCACTCATGGATCTCTTTGCCAAACATACCATGAGCAATACATACGCGGTAGACTTAGTCTAGCGCTTGGAATTCCACAATCGGGACATGGGCAAAGCCCCTGTCACGTGTGGCTCTCCTTCTCCTCGGCCACACGAAGATATATAACATGGGCGTGAGCATATCAAGACATATACTACCAATATCAGAAAAAAGCCCTTAAAATTGGCTCCCACCATGGTATACCATGCCCCTCCATGGTCATAACCTTGGGTTAAATGGACGTGGGAACCTGAAGAAAAATGCTATGCAACCGCAAGACTCATGCGCTACACTCGAAAGTCATAATATCAAGTCCGGACACATGGTCAACAAGTTATAAACAAGTTTCTACCATGTTGACCATGATCCTATGATACAACGAGTGTGTGTGACGACTTAAGGTGTTGGACCCTACGAAAAATAAGTTGAGACTAAGGCGCTTGCAACGCAACCTTCCTTCTTCTCTTTCCTCACACTCGCGCGTAGATATGGCCCTTCAAAGTGGTCCCACGATTCACTTTTGTTTCCCTTATATCTCCAAGTCAAATGGGTGGCAAGTATAAGGGAAACCTGATTTGGGCATAGGGAAAGGAGTATGACCACTCGAAGAAGACCAAATCAAGTGCGGCGATGTCGAAGTCAAAAATACGATTTCGACATCGCGAAAAATTCAGATTAAAATTTCGAGTGCATATTTAGAAAATTGCGGAAGCAACGAACCCTTTACTGATGAAATCTGACCCTTCATCGGGGCTTCCGCCAAAATATCTGGAAATAACAGTTAACCAATCGGTTACCGCAAAATCGCGAGCCAACTGACAGTCGCTGATACATTGACCATCAGAACGGAAGGCGGAAAAATTACGGAAACATTATGATAAAAAAACCCTGTTGATTCCTGATATTCTGATATATAAATCTCAGCTGGCGGTGCCTTGGTACTGAATATGGCCGCCCATAGCCGGAACGGCCAAACCTATCACACTATCACATCGGGTTAGGTCAGGTGGATGGGAGAGTATGATATCAGCCAATGGCGGCTTGCCGGCACATAGATACACACCCCAAGTGACCCCAAAATGTCCACGGGGGTCCGAACCGGCTTCACCCCCCTTCTCAGAGCGTTGTTACCGCTCGGAAGTCATTGAAGAGAGGACCGGAGGACCCCAATGGGCTCCACCCCCCCCCTCCATGTCCCAAGGACACATGGAGGCCCCACACACGTCGTAGGCGTCCCCCATGCCCGAAGGGAGGGGTGAGGACACTGATAATCGGTGCCCTACGCCATATCCGGTCTCCTCTTGATCTACAACATGGACCAAGGGGATCAAAGATAGAAAAACGTCGTCGGTCGACCTAAATAAGTATACCACAATGAAATATATATGTGGAGATCGAGTGAAGGGGGTATATGGCCAATCAAGGCCCAAAAGTCCCCGGATGAACGCCCTCACCCGTCTCCCAAGCACAGAAACAAACAAAAATGCCAGGGGGGATCCATTACGGTGCTACTGCAGCCACCAAATGGACCAACACGTCCTTGACATCCAAAGAAATGTTCTTTTTCTTCAGATAGTCCATCCAGACCGTGGTGTACCTCGGCACAAAACTGCTCGGAGGCTCCCACGAATCCCTGGATGCGGCGAATCCCTTCCAACGGACCTTATAAAGCCTCCCCCCAGGCGTCCCCGGGTCCGGCTTGTCCGCCAGGATCTTCTCAGCGGTGAAGTCGTCGTCCTCACCCTCGTCGTCCGAGTCCACATCGCCGGCCGTGAACTCGAAGGTGACGGGACGTCCGCTGGGGTCTGGTGCTCGGGGACGAAGCTGGGTATGGTCGCGGTCCAGGATCTTGTTATCCCCCACACTAACTGCATACACATCCTGCCCGACCTTCCGCACGATTACCCCCGGCACATACCAAGATGCCTGCCGATGCCTGGACAGGACATCCTTGTGGTGCCGCTCCACCCACACGGTGTCTTGGAGAGCATACTTCTGGACTTTTCCCTGCTTGAAGTACTTGGCCCTCTTCTCATGCTCGTCCTGAAGTGCCTTGCACACCTTGGCCGCCGTGTCGTCCGCCTCAGCCATCATAGCATACGCATCCCGGGCCACTTTGCCATGGTTCAACCACGGGAGAGTGCGTGACACTCGATCCCGTAGGAACAGGATACGATGGGGCGACAGTCCAGTGGGTCCCGGAAGGTCGTGATACGCTTGGAGTACTCTCCACAGCGAATTATACCAATTCCGGCCCGGTTCGTCGATGTGCAGCTGGCGGAACTTCTCGAAAATCTGCCGCCCGGCCACCTCAGCTCGGCCATTCGACCGGCTGTGGTACGCCACGGTCTTGGCGTGCCGGATACCCATGTGCTTGCACATCGTCTTGAACCACGTCCCCACAAACTGACTGCCCGATCGCTGCAGATGACAGCCGGGACATCAAAAATCGTCAGCCAATGCCTGATCATGGCATTAGCGACGGTCTTGGCCTGCAGCCCCACTCCATGCTTGTCCTTCTTGTCCTTCTTCTTGGACTTCTTGCCAGGGACCGCCACGATATACCCACTGTGCCTATCCACCGCCAGGATGACACAGTCGTAGGTCTCTCCTTCCACGGTGACCTCAGGCATGGCGAATACATCCATGGCCACAGACCGCATAGGGGCCTCCGGTATAGCCGTGTACACCGGGTTGCCCGCTGTGGAGTGGTTGGGGCTCTTTGTGGCCCGACACACGGCACAGTCGCTGCAGTACCTATCCAGGATGGCGTAGTACCCTGGAGGGAACTTGAAACGCCACTTCAGGTCCTGCTGCATCTTGTCTCGGCCAGGGGGCATGAGCTGGGCGTTTTGCCAATGGTCAATGAGCTCCTCCACTGGGTTCTCGGGCACCAGCAGCTTGTCCTTGAGGAACAACTTGTCCCCATCCTCGGTTAAGCCCTGGGGCCATTCGTCGTCCGACGGGGCGCTCACGGCATTCCAGTACTTGCTCCAGTGATCGGATGCCGCATAGTCATCCGACCAGTCCTCTGTGAGCACCGACCTGACTAGCTCTACAGGGGCCACCATCCATTGCTCGAGGGTTTCCTCTCGAATAGCTTGGACGCGTGCACCCCGGAACTTGGCCAGGTCCGTACGGTTTGCCATCACCACAAAGCACTTGACCCCCTCTTGCTCCATGGCCTTCTCCATCTCGATGATGTGCTTGGCCTCCTCGGTTTCCTCGGCGTCCCCATGGCTGGATATGTCCATCCAAGCCTTGCCTGCGGGGTAGGCCCATCAACTGAGGCAATCTGCCACAGTGTTGTCCTTCCCCGGGACGTATACGACGCTGAGGTCGAACTTGGCGAACGTCTCATGCCATCGGGCCCTCCTTGCCGCCGGTCCCGAGGGGGTGTCGACGTGCTCCTTGTGCCAGCTCTGCCAGGACTGATGGTCCGTGCAAACCACCACCGGTTGCAATCCGATGTGGCCAGACCACTTCCTGAGCGCGCAAACAATGGCGTACGTCTCCTTCTCCCTCCTGGTCCAGGTGTGGCGTTGGCCCTCGGCCAGGATCCTACTCCAAAACGCCACGGGTATGTGTGACCCGTCGTCCCGGATCTGCTCGAGGACTGCCCCTACAGCATAGTCCGAGGCGTCCGTCCGTAGCACGAATTCCTTGTCCGGGTCCACCAAGAATAGTCCCAGCTGCCCCAGGAGTCGCTCCCTCAGTCGGCTGAACGCATCTTCGGTCTCAGGGGTCCAGGCAAGCTTCTTCTTGCTCCCCTTCCGGCCATCGAACTTGCCCACTTGCAGCATCTTGTGCAGCGGCCCTGACAGTTCTGCATACATTCGGACATAGCCCGAATAGTAGTTGCAGAACCCCATGAAGGATCGGAGTTCGCTGATGGTCTGGGGCTTTTCCCAGTGCTGCAGGGACGCCAGCTTCCCAGGCATGGGAAGTGCTTTTCCAATGCTTTGAGGCATACTCTAGTTGTATTAGAGATGCACTGAGCATCCAGGCATTTCTATCTTAGTATTGGTCCCACCAAAAGTGTTGATAACACATTTTGACCTATGGAACCAAACACCCAATCAGGATATGGAGTGGACCCCTTAATCTGCTTTCAATGTGAGGCAAATCATCTTTTCCTGAGTTGACTGAGAACTGACATATCCAGGGCAGAGCCTATGAATTTATCTATGTTTTTCCATGAATTCTTAGCTGTCCTAGTGGTATGCACCCTAGGGGGCTGGGCACCTCTTTTTGAGAGGTTCTGGGTTCAATTCCCGGTCAGCCTAGCTAAGTAGGAAGATCCCATGTGACATGGCAGTGACCCCATCGCCACATGCCCTGCCACCTCAGCACATATGGGACCCAAAACAAAGAGTGCACATCTCCTGAGATGGCACTATGGAGATAGAGTGACCATGGGGCAGTTTTCCAACTCTTTTCCAAAACATTTCAGCTATCTTTGTGAATATGCAATCCGATTTGACCTGAGTTGCAGTTTCTGTGAATATCCTTTCATCTTTCACTGTTTATACTGCAGCCCTTCATGCTTTGATCCTGATTCTCTTCTCCTTGCATACCTCTGGCTTGGGCTATCCTGGATTGACTGTATTTCAGCAATCAACAGCTTTTCATCTTCAAAAACAAGCAGCAGGAAACCCTACACCAGCAGCAAGCAGCAGGAGAGGCACAAACACAGTGTTGAAATCACTATAAACGTTTCTGGTAGCAAGAGGCAGACTGTCTCTGCGCACCGGCAGCAACCCCGCGCCGTACATCCAGTGCGCCGAGTACAGTCACATATAAGCAGAAGGGCGAACGAAGATGGACACAAGGAAGGAGGACGCCGACGTTGAGACAGCGCCTGAGGCACCGGCAAGGCCAGCACCTGGTGAACCTGGACCTGGACCCAGCGCTGTACCTTCTGAGCCCTTACATGGGCCAGTGGAAGTGGCCGAGGACTCGTTGGATGGACTCCAGACGGCCTTCAGGGCCCTCTCAGTCGAAGAGGTGGTCACTCAGCCTGTGAAGAGGAAGAGAGAGAGCGAGAAGGATGCTGGAGACGAAGCAGACGAAGGAGAGGAACAAGGGCAAGACCTGACGAATGACCCTACCTTCGAAGGCGCACCAAGCGCTTCTGGCCTCCACGCATCACCCTCTCCTATAACCACCACACTCCCAATTCCAGACCCAGCCGCTCCAACATCCACTCCCATAACCAACCCGCCTATGGCAGAGGGCACAGGCTTTACTGGCATGCCTCCCTACCCCGCCTATGGTATGGGCCCACCTACCACTGCGTTCCCTGAGGCAACTACTGCCAGTGAGCCGGTGGCTTCCAGTTCTGCGCCGCGATGGTATGCGGCTGACTATCACCATCCACTACCCGCTACTGGAACCTATGAGGATGTTCCTGGGTATGCACCTGGGTATGCAACCTTGAGTGGGTTGAGGAGAGGACCTGAGTCTCTTGGAGGCAGGAGTAGAGGATCGGGGAGATCCTCCAACAGGTCCCTGACGCGGTCGGAGATCAACGAGGTGCTCCGAGGAGCCACTTCGAAAATCGTGGGCGACCTCACTCAAGAGATTCAAGAGAAACTGGAGCCCCTGATGATACCGCCCCAAGCGTCACCTACCACGGTGGGAACGTCAGCCCACCGAGTACAGGCCAACCACCTGGCGGCAGGGCTGACAAACACCCTGGGGAGCCTGAGGAGTCGACCGATGCCTACCCCTGCAGCGATACGGAGAAGCCCTTTCGTACCGAGAACGGCCCAGCCGCCCTACAGCCACGTGACGAACTCTACGAGGGCCGAGCTGGACCAGCTGGGGCTGACAGCCTTGAGGGCAATGGTGGACGTGGAGCCTTATGGCTCTAGTGATCTAGGCGGAGACCCCTCCGATGATGAGCCGCCGTCTATGACTTCTGCTTCGCCCTCGGAGGACGATGACCCGGAGGACCCCGAGAACTCAAGGGGAAAGAAGAAGAAGAAGAAGAGGAAGACCCGACGCCCTGAGGGACGCAGGTCTCAGGAGGCGAAAGCTATTGCCACCTCCAAGATCGTGGTGAACCTGCCTGAGTTCACAGGCAAGGACCTCAGCGAGTTCGCTGAGAATTTTGGCCGGTTTCTCCGATTGACCGGCCAAACCCACGCTAGTGGACGGGTCAAGTGCGATCTGCTCCTGCAGTGCTGCAAGACCAAGTACCTGGAGAAGCAGGTCAGGCAGATCGTGACTAACTCCGCCACCTTTGCCGATGTGTTGGTTGCCTTGGAGAGGCAGTACCCGACCTACGAAACCGACCTCTCCATCAGGGCTGAGATCCAGAACCTGCCCGTGCTGCCCAACAACCCCAAACCTGGCAGGGTCTCTGAGCTGTTGGCTGATCTGGATCACTGGGCTGGACGACTGACGCCCGGTTCCTACAGCAGCGACGACCCGCTGTTCTGGTTGGTGGCCAAGCTCCCTCGAGAGCTGTGGGACGAGTGCCGTTCGTGGCAGAGCGCAAGGCTACATCCCTCCGCTACGAGGATCTATGCGTGCTACTCCTGGAGCTGGCGCTGGAGAAGGAGAGCGACCAGCACTTGAACAACTACCGCCCTGGTGGTGGAGGTTCTGGAGGCCATGGCAAAGGGTACCAAGGGTCCCCACCTGGGCAGGGGACTACCCCCAAACACGCCCACGCCCGTATCATGGAGAACGTTAAGGAGCTATTCTGGTGTGATGCCAGGGACGAGCAGGGCCACCTGCAGCACGCCTCTGACTGCGAGCAGCGAGACTGCTTCGTAGTCCAGGGGAAGCAGCAGGAGAAGAACACCGGCGCCAAAGCAAAGCTGCCGGATCATTACAGGTGCACCATCACGTGTGTATTCTGCGGGAAGCGGAAGCACTACGAGGATGAGTGCTACCATAAGCAACGCCTATCGGCGAAGCTTAAGGGTGAAGATCCTGGCAAAGGCTCAGGCAAAGGTGGAGGCAAAGGCAAAGGCAACGACTCCGGCAAGGGCAAGTTGAAAGGACGTCGTCAAGGGCAAGACAAGGGTCAAGGTGGACGAGGAGGAGGCGCTAACCGCCAGCCAGACAAGGACAACAAGAACAAGGACAAGAACGGAGGCAACCCCAACCCTAATCCAGGGGGGAACTCCGAGCCCTCTGGAGGGCAGTCTGGTCCTACCACACGCTCACAAACGCAGGCCCAGCAAGAACAAGGAGCCAAGCGTGAGCATGAAGGTGGTGATGACGGCAACGCTAAGAAGAGGAGCCGTTTCATGAGGATGGCCCGCAAATTGCGGAACAAGGGGTTCGAGGTGACCTGTCCCGCGGATTTATGACGGGGACGCTCCGGTGGCACCCAAGACCTGGTGTTTTGGGTACGTATCCGACTAGGAGGACGCAAATACCTGGGGGTATTGGATACTGGCGCCACAATATCTATAGTGGCCAAGAAAACTTTACCTTCGGGGAGCCTGAAGAACACCATGACCACCGCTGCTATACGTATGGGGGATGGACATGTGGTGCACAGCTGCGGGGACTGTGAAGTGGAGGTACCTATGGGCTCCCGGACTATCGCCCATCGGTTCTATGTGATGGACACTGAGGCCTTCGACTTTGTACTGGGGACTGACTTCTTCGTACAGCACTCCCAGATACAATCCCTGACGCTGCAAGCGCCCTACCTCCTCTACATGGACCACGGCAGTGGCAGAGAGTCTGTGCCACTGGAGCAATCGGAACATACCTCGAGTTACCTGAGGCTGTCGAAGGAGGAGCCCTCGAACATGATGTCGGCCTCCAAAACTGAGGACTATCAACTATTGGGGGAAGTCCTAGACCAAGGTCTGAAGGAGTTGGGTTACTCTCGAGAAGACCTGAGTGCCGAGTTGTTCGCCAACGACAAGCAGCATGTACTGGACCTTTACTGCAGCAAGGGGAAGAACTGCAGCTACAAATTTTACTGGCCCTCTTTCGGGATGGCCTACAGGAACCCCAGGTTCAGTGAACTGTTGAAGGTCCTGACCAAGGTGGCCTTGGAACGTTCCCGTATGGTCCATGTGTTCCCCCGATTGGGGAGCCCATGGGGGCAACGAATACTGGCGAAACCTCCTGGACAGGCTGACTATCAGCTGTGTTCGGTTACCTGATGAGCCCATCTACGTGCCTCTCGGGCGTAAGACGCCTATTGGGAAACCCCGGATGGGGGAGTATGCTGAGCGTGGTGGACGGAGGTCTTACCTCCATCCCCTGGGAGGATCTGGACCCGACTCTGGTCCAGGCTATACAACGAGAAAGTGACAGACTCGCCTTGGGTGACTTGAAGGATCGCCTACGACCTCAAGATGCTGTTGAGACTACACCCGGAGGAGATGAGTACGTTGTGACTGACACCAACGCCCCCAACTCTCCCTGCCATGTAACTGTTCCTGATGGAGTCTCTGAGTGTGGACTATCTGAGCTACCTAGCTCTATCCACTCAGATGACGAAACTGAGCAGGACGCCTTCTTCGTGCAGACCTGTGTGGAGGAAGTGGAGAACGCCGAGTACGTCGCCCCACTAAAACCCCTACTCTCCATGAGGGTGGAAGACCCCGTGGATGAAAAGCTGGACCCTCGATCCAGGCTAAGGGAGTATGTGGATTCCAAGAGGAAGTTGGTGGCGAAAAAGCTATGCTACGCGAAGCCTACCCGCAGCTCATGGCCACTGAAGCAAGGACGTATGGGAGATCTATCCCAATTGAAGGAGGACCTCGAACAGAAGATCACCACCTGGCAAAGGGAGGTAGATCTTAAGCTCATGAAGAGCGTGTGGGGCGCCCACGTGAGGACCCCAGAGGAGGACGACCTCTCAGAGGAATGTGTATGTGAACCCCCTCGAGCGTGCCTATGTTGCCATCGTCCACCGGAGATGGTTGAACAAGACCTTCTATATGCCTACCAAGGGCTGAAGGACACTACCACGGGCGAAGAGTCGGTGGAGGACCACCTCCCGACGTCTATTACTCAGGGGCAAGCAACTTACACTCTGACGAGGACATGGAGGACAAGATCAAAGTATTGGACCCGCGGGTACAGAAGCTTATAAGGACCTATCTGGAGGTGTTCGGAGAACTATCCCCTCCAGCCTCATGTGACAAGCTGGTACAGATGGACCTTAAGCTGAAACCCGAGTTCGTGGGTCACAAGATCCGGAGGAGACCCTATCCAGCTCCTAAAGAGCAGGCCGACGAGATTGAGCGACAGATACAAGAATTCATCGACGCTGGCCTAGTCCTGGAGTACAAGGACGGGGACTACCCCCTACACTGCAGCCCCTGTTTCCTGGTGGCTAAACCTGGGTCTACAGCCAAACGGCTGGTAGTGGACTACGGAGAGCTGAGCAAGAAAACGCTGAACCACTCAGGGTCCATTCCCAATATGGAGTCTACCCTGGAGAAGATAGCCTCCTGTCGCTACAAGACCAAAATGGACAAGAGGAGCGGATTCTGGCAAGTGGACCTGACGCCCAACGCACAGGAACTACTGGCCTTCATCACCCCTCAGGGGAGGGTGTTCAAGTGGAAGGTCATGCCGTTTGGCGTGGCTAACGCACCCGCTCTATTCCAAGAGCTGATGAACAAGATCTTGTCCATCCTACGAAGGAGACCTAAGGTGCAGGAGCTCATATCCCGTGGTGCCCAGATGGAGGCTCACATCGACGATGTATACCTCGGGACCAATACCCAGGAGGATCACCTAATCCTCTTGGATGAGTTCTTTGCGGTCTGCCAGGAGAACCACACACAACTCAAGCTGGAGAAGTGTGAGTTCATGCAGGAGACCATGCAGTACCTGGGGTTTGATGTTGGCCATGGGTGGTGGACCCCAGCGGCCTCTAAGGCCAAACCCCTGATGGATGCCAAGGTACGACACGAAGACCCCAAGAAAGGACTTCATGACGTGCGCAGTTTCATTGGGGCGTGCAACTTCTATCGCCGCCACATCAAAAACTTCACCTACACCAGCGCCGTTCTGACGGACTTGATCAAGAAGAGTACTACTTGGCGCTGGGGCCCACAAGAGCAACAAGCGTTTGACGAGCTCAAAGACAAGGTAGCCAACGCTAAGTGCTTTGGCGTGCCTAGGGCACAAGGGGAGATTATCCTGGTGACCGACGCCAGCAATGTGGGCGGTGGTGGAACGTTTGAAAGTGCTGCCCTGGGTCGATGTGGGTGCCGGAGGGCTCGGGGCCGGCAAGACCAGTGGGGCAGGCACGCGAGGAGTCTCCCTGGATGTTGTTATTGGGGTTGGAACCGGATACACGAACACCAACGGAGGCGAGAGCAGCGACAACAGAGGCAAGGTCCATGCTGATTGTGGTCCGGCAGAAAATCCCAGTCTATGAAGAAAATTGAGGGGAATTATTCTACATACATCTGAGTGTCCAAAACTGTCCGAATGAATTTAAATAATCCATTTATGTAAAATTGTATGGCCGATCTGGGCCGCGAGCGCGCGTCAACGGCAAATGGCGATTCCAGCTAAAATAGCGGAATGCGGCGGATTTACGGGAAATGGACCGCGGAATCAAATCCGGCATATCAGAAATATATAGGAAATATCCTGTGACTGAGCTGCGAGGCGGCAATTCCGCCGAAGCAAAGAAAATGACCAAAATGTAGCCAATCTGGGCAGAATGTCTGAAAATCTGAGCAGATGGGGCTAGCCGCACTTACACTCCCCCTCCAAAAACACACTGGGGTGTGTCGCTACGTCAACGAAGAACGTAGTGCGGGTAAGTCCCAGAAAAACATAGAAATGTAGCCTCGATGGGGCGAAATCTGCTTGATCTGACCTGAATTGGGCTGAATTGGCACTGAATCAGGCTGGATGAACCTGAAATGAGACAGAATGAGAAGTGACGAACAGTCCTCCGTGCTGTAAAACATTAGGTCAGGGGCTAAATAGCATGTAAACGTATCGAGAATCAATACCAAACCATGCATTGGTTGAGAATGAGGTAGATTATTGGTGGATTGAGTGGGGGAATCAAGAATTGGAGTGACATCTCAGCGCTCTGGCACAGTTTCGCTGTCGCGGGCACGCTACGGTGTCCTCGCCGAACTCTACATCGTGTTATCCCGCTTTTCTCGTTCTGAAAAGTACAGCATGTGGCTCAGATTTGGCGCATCTGGTGGATGATCACAAGATTCAGCAAAAATGAGAATGAATTGAGCAGAGATTGAGGGGATTAAGCAATCACAGAGAGGTTAAACAAGTACACATGTAGTCTACAGACCTTAAATGCACAGAAGATCATAAGCGTCAACGAAGTTAGGCAAAGCCGTCGACAGATCTTCGAGGAATGATGGGAGATGACAAGGAAATCAATCTAAATTGTCCTAACATGAGTACATTCCCTGAGATGAAGGTGAAATGAAGCGGAATGTGTACAACTGAAACTACCAACACTTTCGTTTAGACTAAAGTAAATATATATTGTCGTTTATTCAACTCAATTGTGCTTTCCGGCACGTTGGTTCGCGAGCATCTAACAGATTCTATCAAAATGTGGATCATGTGATGATGCATCCTGATGGGACATGCTGGCCCTGAATCCTTGGCATGTAATGCGCCGAAGGTTCGCTGAAGGCACTTTACTGACAGTATATAACTGAGAGACACCGAATTTACAGTGGCGGTGGTGTCAATCGACTTGGACAAGGCCAATCTTTCGATGGAGTCCCACAAGACACTTGGATTCACCATTCTCGGCAGTTTCTGGTCGAATTGAGCTCACATTGGCGTGTGCCAAAAATACAACGAAGCTTACGGACTTCAGAAGTGGCTGTTCGAAGTCCCTAGAGCTCCTAGATGAAGATTGTCTGAACAATTGACGTCTGGGTTTCGTACTTTGGTTCCACTGTTGTACAGAATGATGGACAAACCTGAGAAATTCAAGGTAAATTTGAGGATCCTGGATCTGAATCTGGACTTTGGCGTCAGCATCACAGCAAATGAAGGTGAGATCTGAGTTCCTGGCGTCGCCTCTAGGGCAGCCAGTACTACAGGGGTTGCCTGTAGGGGTGAATGTCGCTGGCCAGCGTTTTGATTATGTACATTTGCTTCCATCTGCACGAGTAGCCAAATTCCAAAGATGCACAGACCAACAGAGACAAGATTACCCCGAATCTGCCTGAATTAAGCCTGAGTTTGGTTTTTTCTGAACACGGCAGCACACTCCGTCAGCGTATCTACGCCTTGTCTGCCTAACGGAGACCAAAGAAAAGTTAATTGACGTCAAATTATCAAACATTCGCAGTTCTCCACATCATGACATAAACAGAAAGAATGAACAGTGGATTGAGCAGAATGTGGTAGGATGGCTTCCTTAATTCGGCCAAGCACGAATGCATGTGACCACCAACCTGTCTGGCCTGGCCCTCGTACGGCTTGGGCGCTGCAGATCAGCTGCCGAACTCGAAGCTTGGTCCTCATTTGGTTCCTGGGCTGGCCTGACCGCAGGAGGGGGGATCGACGGATCAGCCCTGGAATGTGGTTGCTGAGGGCCGTAAAAGGCTGGATCTCGATTCACCGCAGGTCGTTTTCCGTCGCTCTCCACTTGTCTGTCTGGTTTCGACAAACAATCTGTCAGGAGTACACCAATTTCGGGGTGCTTCTTGAGGAAGTCAATGAACCCCTTGGTGTACCCATGGACAAAAGATTGGGCTGGTTCCCAGTTGTTGTGACTGGGATCAAAGCCCCTCCACTCACACAGAAATTCCCATTCGCCCTTGGCGTCACGTCTTGCTTCAACAATCCTCTTGAGTTCGTACTTTCCCCCTTCGATTACCCGATCGGACAAGTGTTTTGCAGTCCAAAAAAGGGGTTTAACTCGGTCCTTGGGGGAGGGGATCTCTCTCTTAAGGCGATCGCCCGAAACGTCAATTTCCCTGCTGACATCCACACGGATCCTCCACCTGTTCTCCCCAAGACGTGCTGTAACAGCAAATGGCCCCTCCCACAAGGGAAGAAGCTTGTCATCTCCGTCCAGGGTGGTTTCAGATTTTCGAAGCCAAACTCGATCATCGACTTCAAAATTGTGGGGGTTTTTTCGACCTTGATTTTGAACCCAAAGCCAGTCAGTTTGATGCTTCTCGATTAATTTCGACACAGATTTATCTGCTCGTTGGACTTCGTCCAAAAACAGCGAAGCATCCTTACAGGGGCGAGGATTATTCAACGGCATGTTCCACCAACACTTCTTTCGTCCAAAGACAATTTCATTTGGAGAAAGGCCATGATACAAAGGCGTGTTGTGGTAACGGCGAAGCAATGCGAAGAGAACTTCAAGCCAGTGGAAATCCTTCTCACTCGCGAGCTCCTTACGAAGCATATTTATAACAGAGCGGCCGGCTCTTTCGCCAGGCAGCGCTCGATGCGAGTGGATTTCACACCTGAGGTGGTGGATTCCAAGGCGAGCACACAATTCTCTCCACCATTCGGAGGTGTACTCTTTGCCTGAGTCCGTGACCACCTCGGATGGGACGTCCCAGCCTCCCATCCAGGTCTGCGCGCACCATTTGGCGGCAGCCTTGCCAGTCATCGACTCAATGTTGCAAGGCAACACTTGAATGTAGCCGGAATGACGGCACTGAATGAGGAGCACACCATTGACTTTTTTGTTAGTCCAATGGCACTCTTCGTCATCGAGTTCACCGAGATAGAAAAAATCACTCGTGACTCTGTTAAAGAGACGCTCCGGAATAGGATGAGGCCTCAGATGGCCGTGCTTCTTCGCGCTGGGAGGCGTCGAGACAGCACATTGGGCACATCCGGCAGCTACTTTCATGCAATGAGTGTAGAGCCTCGATCCAAACAACCTATGCTTAATCATCGACCACAGTCGACGGCCATGTGCGTGGGGGGACTCCCATTTGTGCCACCAGTTTAACACTCGGGGGGCTAGGGCGTCTGGCACACACAATTTACCCTCCATCCACAGCTTCCCCCCATCCAACGAGTACTCAGGAAAAATCCCATCCCTGTGAGCATCTTTGGATTTGAGATTTCCAAAGACCTCTTTAAACATGGGATCCTGCAGGTAATCGGACGTCCAGTCACGGATGATCAGGGAATCCTTAGGCAGGGGTGGAGTTTTGGCCGGATCTCGACGCTTAATGCCTTGGATCAACCGAAATCGATTTACTCGTCGGGTGTAGTCAAACCGTTTCACACTCCCTGTGGAGGGATCGGTGACATTTTCCACGACTTTCATCGTTTTGGTGCAGATCTCATGGGCATGCGCCGGATCTGAGATGGCCGTGATGTCGTGACACGGCAATGCGTGCTGTTTGACAGCGCACTGCATGCATGCACGTCGAATGAGTTTCTTTTCTTCCTGATCCCATTCGATGATTACATGGCGGTCCTGCTCCGTACCATGGATGTTGGTACTTTGCAGCCCCTCTGAGGCGGGGTAAGCCCATCGGCTCAGAGCATCCGCTACCGTGTTGTGTTTTCCAGGCAAATACGACACATGGAGGTCAAACAGAGAGAGAAATTCGTGCCATCTGGCCCGTCGACCAGCTGGGCTCGCGACAGTATCAATGTGTTCGGTGGCCCAATACTCCAGAGATCGATGATCCGTCAGGACCTCGACTCGATTGGTGCCAACCCACGATTGGTACTTTTTTAGAGCGCAAATTATGGCGTAAGTCTCTTGCTCACGCGGCGACCATTGCATTTGGCGTGGGGCTAGCTTCCGAGACCAAAATGCAAGAGGGTAATGATCGCCGGTGGCTTCATCAACCTGTTCAAGGACAGCTCCGATCGCGTACCTAGATGCGTCGGTCCTAATGTAGAAGGGTCGGTCAAATTGGGGCACATGCAACGTGGCGACTTCGCAGAGGGCTGCCTTCAAGTGATGGAAGGCCTCCTCGCACTCGTCAGTCCACTTGACACGAACCTTTGAACCTGCCTTGCCTGCATCTCTCCCTACCTTCAATAATTCAGTGAGGGGGGCAGCAAATTTGGCATAATTCGGCACAAAAGTGTGGTAAAAATTGCAACAACCTAGGAATCCTCGCAACTCCGTGATCGTCTCAGGGCGCTTCCACTTCTGAATAGCGACGAGCTTCCCTGGACTGGGTCGTCGAGTGCCATTCTCTAGGAGAGAACCACAAAATTCGACTGATTTTAAAAATAATTTTCCCTTCTTTGGCCCACAAATCAGCTGATTGACGTCAAGAATATCCAAAACTTGGTTCAGCTGCTTCTCATGTAGGGCCACCAGCTCGGCTTCGGTCAGTCCCTCCCCCTCCGTCGCGATGATTATGTCATCTATGTACACACTCACGAAGGCACGAAGCTCCGGATGGGTTGTGAACAGCACATCCTCCATCATTCTTTGAAAAAATGAGGGGGCGTTCTTCAATCCCATGGGCATGACGGTCCATTGGACTGGGCCACATGGCGTGCACATACAGGTGAGAGGTCTGCTGTCCTTCCTCAACGGCATTTGGTGAAAGCCGTGACGGAGATCCAGCACAGAGAACAAACGACCTCTTGCCCTCTTGGCGATTTCCTCCTCAATGAGGGGCAGGGGGTGTGAATCCGCCTTTGTTTCGGCGTTGAGATTACGAAAATCAACCACCATTCGCCAGCCATCAATGGTGTTCTGGTCTGCAGGCGGTGGCTTCGGGACTGTGAAGGGCGAACAACACCATTCGCTGGTCATACAACCCTCAAGCCAACCAAATTCCCTGAGATTTCTCTCGATGATTTTTCTGAGAATCTCATGTTTGTGTCCATGATTTTCATAAGGGCGCTGTTTTTTTGCCTTGTACCCTTCACGAAGCTCGATGAAGGCTTCACCGAACTGTCCACGGACAGGGGGGTCTTTGATCAACTTCCCTGAAAGGGTTGTGTCCTTCCGTTCCTCAAAAATCTTTTCTCTTGACCTCGAACACAATTCAGTGTCCACCTGATCGCCAGGAATTACTGTCGAAAAAACTTTGGCGACTTCTTCGGCTTTGGCAGGCAGAATCTTCTTACGGATGTCCCCAAACAGGTCCGTATCAACTGCCTCCTGAAGATAGGTGGGTCTTGTGTCGAAATCCCAGAGATTTTCTTCGCGATCCAGCTCCTCGAAAGGATCCATGAAAGCTTCCACAGGGGGTTTTTCATAAAAAACTCTGAATTTGCGGCGCGATTGGAGATTTTTCCTCGCCCGTGCGCTGAAGATTCTTTTCAATGTCGACCGTATGGGTGAAGAGGGAGCCGAGGCGGATCCATTGGTCGTTGAATCACCTTGGGTGTCTGACGAACAAAAATCAGAAAAAATAGATTCATCATCAGTACCACGCTCAACCTCAGATTCAAACCCAACACAGGAATCTGTACTAGAATCAGCAGAATTAGAGTCAGAAAGCTTTCCATCCACCAGGAATGCAAGCGAACTCCAGGACCGCTGTGGCAGGGGACCTGTGTCGTCCCTGGCATACAGCTTAATCTTCCTGGGAAGTTCGATGTAATCTACACAAATGTCCTGTAATTCCTGAAACCAAGGCTTGTCGTCCCACAAGGGCACAACTAAAATTGCCTGGGTCTTATCTTGCTTGATTTTGTGGATGACCTGCTGGATTAAGTGAAACGGAGGGTTAATCCACAACTTCTTGTCCCATTTGTGGGTCCAAGCGTCGCTGAAGTGCTTATCAAAGCGCTTGTTCGTGCGGTTAGCAAATGCATCATACTGGGGCCAAAATGAATGATGTTCATGGAAGTATTCACAAATTGCATCGCGCCATTTGTCGACAACTCTGTAGGATGAAGAGTGCCAGCGCGAAGGGCGTCGTGGCTGGGAGTCCCTACGAAGACATTCTAACTCCTGGGAGTAATCGGCACTCCCATTCACCTCTGCAATGGTGACATCTTCACCAAATTTTGGTGTCACTTTTTGCTTCAAAAATTCTTCTGCACTTTTAAACCCTGCGTGCAAAAAACGAAATTCAGGACGCTCCAAGGGACCTGACTCCAGCAAAAAACAACGACGATGACCTACGGGCGCTACCCTGTTCTTACGAAGCCAAGGATGGCCTAAATAAAGGTCATACTTTATGTCAGCTCGGTAGAAGTAGTCATCCTTAAGGACAACTTCTTCCACATTTTGCTCTTCCCAAAGGTCTTGAGCGACCAAATGGGTTGATATATAACAACCGCGTTGCCCACCTGCGAGAGAGTGTCCAGAAACTCCCTCGAGGGTAACAGGATGAGGCGACTCGAACACGCAGTCGTCGGGTAAGAATGCATTGGATTGGAGATTTACCTCCGATCCATTATCACACAAACAGGTGGCGAGGTGGAAATTTCCCTTGCAATCAGAGACCCACAGCTTTGTAACAAACTGACGAGCCCTGTGCTTGGACTGTACACCAACCTCGTCCACTACAGCAGAAGGATCCGTTGCCGGATCCAGGGGAGAGGAGACAAGCGACCCTACATCAAGTAATGGTCGATCAGGAATTTGGGGATCATGCCTGAAATCGCCTGGGGAGGGGCGATTTTCGTGGCTCCCCTAGGCGTTCTGACCTCCAGCGGCTGCGTTAACGTTGTGAACGCAGCCTGTTTCATCGATCCATTCATCCTGGAACGGATCATCCGCTGGATTCAGAGCATTTTCGGCGTAATCTCGATCCGCATCAGACACCTGGTCTGCACCTGAGACCTGATCCACACGATGGTTGCCTTTTCCTCGTCCACGGCCACGGCCGCCAGATGATGGGCCACCACCGTCGCCACGCCCTCTGCCCTTACCAGAGAAGGGGGTTCCCGAAGGATTTCCCTTACCTTTACCCTGTGATCCTGGAGCATTTCCTTTGTTTTGACCGGATTGAGGGGTTTGGCCTGGATTTCGATTTCCGCCTCCGGCGTTGAAATTGGGACCTGTCTGACCATTTGGCTGCCCACCGGAACCGGATGGAGTCCGATTCCCTTTGCCTTGGGACCCGCCAGGGCCTCCAGTATTTTTGTTCCCACCGGAGGGAGTCGAATTACCCTTTCCCCCCTTGGCACCATGCACCTGTCTGTCATTCCTGTCTGAATTCTGAGGATTACTGACATTTTCACCAATCACCTTGTGATCGTAAGCAGACCATCGGTGATTAGCAGTGGAATGCGTCTTAGCTCGGTTCGTAGAACCTAGAAGAAGACAGATGCTACAATGATCCTGAACATTCCGGGTGTCATTCACCTTTTTGTTGCCCTTTTGGGCCCCATTTTGGGTGTTTTGCTGGGTATTTCTGTTTCCCCCAAGACCCTCATGGAAATTTTGATTGGCGGCGTCAGCGAGCCTCTCAACCTCTTCCCACAGTTCTTGCGGAGTAAACGAAAACACCCAGTTCCTGGCCTTCAGGCGATTTCCATGGAAGCTTACTCCCCTGTTGAGGACTTGGACAAACAAGTCCCGATCCTCGTGTTCATTGAACTTGATTTTCCACGTGTTTTCAGTGAATTTCACCTTGGTAAACGACGTGGGGGAGCACTTTTGAAGTGCCTCCCTGACGGTAAACCGGTTCGCCGAGGCGTCAAAGCCATCGATCTCCGCCCACCAGGTCTTGACCTTTTCTTCGGACTGTCGATTCCGAAGGGTGGCGGCGGTTTCTGAGGGGATCTTGTCAAAAATCAGATTTTTCAGCTCGGCACTGGAAAATTTTTCGCCTGAATGTTCAGATTCTTCTACGAGATTCCAGAAGCGCTGTCTCTTGTCCTGCACTTCGTGCAAGATTAAGCGCGAGAATGAGGAAAAATTCTTCAACATCTGGTGGTAATGGTCCTCAGGCAGCCGGGATCCACGTACCTCCAACTGTTCCCACACCTCATCAAAGGTAAGGGGGGAACTTGAATCTTCACGATCACTCCAGGTTCTGAGCCAAGTGTTGGCCGGCGCTCCCTCAAGGCAGTCTAGGAGCGCCATCAGGAACTGATCATCCTGGAGTTTTTGAGTCTTAACCCACAGTTTAAATTCCCGTTGGAACTGAGGCCAACGTCTGGGGTTTCCATTATACTTTGGTTGCTTGGCAACCTGACGAAGTCGCAATGAAGTAGGATTTAGGAGTGAATCCAGCCCAACACCGGCCGTAATGGTAGATACCTTGGCGGCATCATTAGCCACACCAGGTCCGGCGAGGGTCTGGGCGAGCAACAACTGGGCAATTGCATTGGAATCAACAGCAGGAAGGGTAGTACGGGAGGCAGTTCTTTTGGCATTCTGAACCTCAGTCCTAGCCTTCGCCGATCTACTCTGTGATCGAGAGATTGTAACCCTTTCCTTTAGCTTAGTCCTGCTAATCCGTGCATCGGTGGTCTTAGAGTCCACCGAAGGAGCAATCGAAAAAATTTCTGTCGCCTCCTCCGACGGTTCTGTCGTCTGATCCACCGAGGATGCGCCCTCAGACCTCATGTGGGTCTTGAAAAGATCTTTAATTCCCAGAGTCTGAATGATGAGTTGCATTTGATCCTTGAGCAATTGGAGCTCAGAATCTCGCTGAGATCTGCAAGAGCAGTCGGCAGGGCAGTACATACCGTGTCCTGAAGGGCCTGAGCAGGCTGTCGGACCGCTAATCTCAGTGGTTCGCAGCCAGGAGTCCACTTGGGGAGCTCCTTCAGTCCTAATTTCCAGGCTTGCCTGCCTAGCTGCCTCTAAGATTCCTTCCTCAACCGCGGCGGCTAGATCGTCGCGGATGGACACAGAGGGATGGGGGACGGAGGGCCCCGCAACCGGTGCCTTGGTCTTCTCCTTCGGGAAGGGGCTTGCCTCCCAGATCTGCAAGAAAATGGAAAAAGATTCATCTTCTTGAGAACACCACCACATCCTGGTCTTAATTTCTTCTTGAAGGAGGAAAAAATATTCAAATAAAAAATCAGAGGCGATTCTTTCTTGTCCTATCAGCTTAGACGTGGCTAATAGACACAGGGCCTCAAGCGCCTCAAGGTTGCGGGCCACTTCCGAAGACAAATGGTTGTCCCATTGTGCCCATGAGGCTGGTCGATTAAAGGTAGGTACCTCACCTGGACCACCCATCTCAATGTCGTCAATTTCGGCATCGATGGTCTCGAAATGTGGACATTGGTAGGGAGTATTGGTCCCCGCCAAGTCCGTAAGCTCCACCGGAGCGTTGCCATTAGCGTAAGCTGGGAGATTCCAGCTGCTTGATGGCCAATTTCGACTGGGATCTTGATTGTAATCTGGGCCTCCACAGCTGCTGATTTGTGTCCTTCTTGGGCAATTTGGGCTAGCGCAAGGCATTCCTCTCAAGGCCTCGTTCGCACAGCACCACGGGAGCGTGATGGTTACGTCTCCGGAGGTTGCGGAGTCGTACTGAGGGGCTAGCTGTGGTTGGGACACCAAAGGAACAACATTCAGGTAGCCTCTGCTACCATGAAAGTGCTGCCCTGGGTCGATGTGGGTGCCGGAGGGCTCGGGGCCGGCAAGACCAGTGGGGCAGGCACGCGAGGAGTCTCCCTGGATGTTGTTATTGGGGTTGGAACCGGATACACGAACACCAACGGAGGCGAGAGCAGCGACAACAGAGGCAAGGTCCATGCTGATTGTGGTCCGGCAGAAAATCCCAGTCTATGAAGAAAATTGAGGGGAATTATTCTACATACATCTGAGTGTCCAAAACTGTCCGAATGAATTTAAATAATCCATTTATGTAAAATTGTATGGCCGATCTGGGCCGCGAGCGCGCGTCAACGGCAAATGGCGATTCCAGCTAAAATAGCGGAATGCGGCGGATTTACGGGAAATGGACCGCGGAATCAAATCCGGCATATCAGAAATATATAGGAAATATCCTTTGACTGAGCTGCGAGGCGGCAATTCCGCCGAAGCAAAGAAAATGACCAAAATGTAGCCAATCTGGGCAGAATGTCTGAAAATCTGAGCAGATGGGGCTAGCCGCACTTACAACGTTGTTCCAATGGCAAGCACTAGAGAAGGAGGAGTTCGACTCGGCCATTTCCCAATGGGTGACGGAAGGTCTCAACCGAGATGGAACCCTCAAGCACAGCTACCCTGACGACAAGTGGGTCCTAGTACCTCTGGGCCACTGGAACTGGAAGTGGAACCAGGCCAGGGGGAACTACTCCACCTATGAGCAGGAATTGCCCGCGGGTATGCTGGTGCTATCCTCACAAGCACGACTGTTGGGGAGTAACCCTGTGGTCTGGCTGTGCGACCAAGAACCGGTCCGTAGTTTCCAGAAGGGCCCCCCACCTGAGAAGGCCAAGCTACGGCGCTGGTGGACCTACCTCAGTCAACTACGGCTGACGGTACACCATATCCAGGGAGTGAAGAACGAGTGTGCCGACTACATCAGCCGCAACAACTTCGACGCCCTGATTGGTGCCCGGTCTGAGGCGCTGGCTAAGGAGGCGTTCAGCCGTATGGACGTCCACTTGGACCTCAACATGACGATGATACGCCCCCTGGATGGACTCCAACAATCAGAGTACCTGAAGGAGTTTGGGGATATCTACAAGCGCCTGGAGAAACGCCTTGAACCCCTCCTGGTCAACCAAGATCAGTGGAAGAGGGACAAGAGCTACCTCTGGCACGAGGACCGCATTGTGGTGCCTAGTGACAGAGTCCCAGCGCTGCTGAAGTGGACCCATGAGTCCAGCGGTCATGTGGGTGCTGACCGCACCCTGAGGCTGTTCAAGCAGTGGTTCCACACTACGTGGACTGACGACCAACTGCGGAAAACCCTCCAGCCTATCGTGGACAAGTGCCCGTGCAGGTCCTTTAAACCAGGGGACATCAGGGACAGAGGTCTCTACTCGACCCTGCCCATCCCTCACTGTGCTAACAGTGTTCTATACGTGGACTACACGGAGATGCCAAAGTTCGGGGGCTATGACTTCGCCCTCGTGGTAACCTGTGGGTTGACCAGGTTTACCAGGGTGTTCCCATGTACCAAGCACATTACCGGGGACGAGACTATCAAGATACTCCTGGAGGAGTGGTTTTGTGTTTATGGGGCGCCCAAGGAGATCAACTCCGATGAGGACGTACGAGTACGCTCAGATACCGGTTGGTACAAGAGGGTCCTGAGATCCCTCAATCTCCAGGTGTCTACGGGGATTCCCTACTCGCACACGAGCAACCCCCTATGTGAGCGACAGATCCGTGTCCTGAAGGAGAATGTACGGATATGGTGCAAAACTGAACGCACCAGAGACTGGGTGAGACTACTTCCCGTCATATCCTTGACGATGAACTCCCAAGAGAGTTTAGCTACTGGCTACTCGCCCCATGAGCTATTCCTAGGGTGCCTGGCATGGTTCCTACATGCCCCGTATCCAGAGGACACCCATTCCTCTGTGGGTGAATGGTCCAAGAGCAACAAGCGAAGGTGGACAAGGCCAAGGCTATGCTCCAGAGAGTGAGGGAGCGTCAGTGGAACAAGAACAACAAGCACCGCGTACCGGCCACCTACCAAGACGGGGACTGGGTGCTGGTGCACCACAGTCGACTACCCGCCTGGGGACGCTCTACCAGCGATGACCCATACTTCGGGCCGTACATGATTCTATCAGTGGATGGACACCGTATCACCGTGCGGTGTTCTCCCCGTCTAGGGGGGACCCTGGTGTGCGCTGCTCAACACCTGAAGCGCTACTATGATCCTGAAAACCTCTGTGGGGAGGAGTGGGAGCTGAACGACGAGGAAATCGCCGCTCTGGACCTACAAGGGGCTGCCAGCCCTATGGAAGTTGAGGGTGAACTCCCCGACATGAACGCCGAGGAGATGGCTAAGGAGGGCCTCTACCTGGTGAAGTCTGTCCTACGCCACCGCTATCGCCAGGGTTGGCGCTTCCTCACCCTCTGGGAAGGGTTTGGAGTCAAAGAGGCCACCTGGGAGCCCTTCTCTGCGTTTGTTCTACCTGAGGGACGCCTAAACTCAGTTCTGGTTGACTATTTGTCTCAGAGCAACCTTGGTGAGTTGCTGAGGCTCGCTGAGACGCTTGCCTCCAAGACTAAAGCTAGGGACTGAACCTTACCCTTACCTGCCAAAGCGTTTGTGTGAGTGTGCTATTCCTAAGGTCCTGAGAGCAAGCCGCAGAAGTGGTGTCCTAATTATACCCAAGTCTGCACGCTTGCTAAACCTGGAGGGTTGGCTTATTGATGCCACGAGGTACGCCCCGGGTCTCCCCTCCCCTAAGCGCCCAATTTCTGTTCTGGCGCAAAACCTTTGGGGAAGACCCAGCGTACTAATCCAGGTATTGTTTTCCCTACCTATGTGTCTACTACAGGGAGGGGTGGCCAAAAGCTATGAAGGCATGACAACGCCGTTTTGCTAAGTGGCCAAAACACTGACCTAACCACTGCCAGAGCCCACCAACCCTGCTAAAATTGCAGGAAACGGGTGGGACAGTGACACACGCACTACAGGTCCTACACACCCTACAGTGGCACCATCCTGGTGGGCGAGCACTTCTGCAACTGGCTCAAGCCCCCACTCAGGACTACCACTCCTACACGCACACTCTACTGGGTGTTGTTGAAGAACATGTCGTGGGTCCTAGCGACCCTCCTGTGAAGAAGACAAGGGAACACAGCGCTGCTAAGCAACTGTGGCCTAACAGGGGACGCCACAACACGTTTCCCCTGCTAGGGCTTGGAGGGAAGAGGTGCTCTTTTTGCGTGCACGGCGCAGATGTCCATGGAGTCGGACTCCCTGCTCTGCCACAGGCAGAGGCGGAGTTATTTGTTTGTGTGATCTGCGCCCTTGTTTAGCAGGGCATGAAAAAAATGGTATGCTGCTGCACCAATCACCCTACCTCCCCACCTGCAAAGCAAAGGCAAATGAAGGGGTGTTTGCGGCGGAGGAACCAAGCCACACTCCACGTATTATACGCTTCTCAGTGTGACCTATAATACACTGTCCGCAAACACGCTGAAGGATCAGCTCCCCTGTCAAGCAAGCAAGCGTTAAGGGACTCCCCAGGTTCTCTCAAAGAACGTACCGAGGAGCCCCTGGGTAACCTAAACAAGGTTTACCGTGCGCACTTCGCGTGGCCTACCCTTTAATGCGTGTGTGAATGCACGAGCATGCACGACTGTCTTGGGCAAACCTGCCCATCTTAACCGCAATCACGAACTCCACCAGGGGGTGGCCCCACCTGGGCGTACCTACCTTACCTACCGCTGGAGAGTGAAGCAAGGTGAGGAGAAAAACGGGGCGCAAGCGAAGAACGTCGCTATGCACTTGTGTGTATGTCTAATCATCCTGATCTGACCTCTAATCATCTGCAATCTTTCTAATCAATCCCTCTATCGCGTCCTATCGTTGTTAGCGCTGCTACAAGACTCGTTCACGGAGACACGAGACGAGCAATGTGTATGCTGCATACGAGACGAGCATACCTGTAGTTTATACCTGATTCATTGAAGTCTTTTCGTTGATTTTCGAATTCTTGAATTTTTGATTCTTCTATTAGTGTGGGTGGAATCTGTATGTTTATTTATTAATGTGTGTCTCGTCATTTTCAAGACTACGTGAGACATACGTTTATAATTCCATTATTTCTGCATTTTCCGGCGCTTCGCTAGGGGCCGCTCCTGCGCGCCGCCTTTTTATGCGTAGGAATTTCTTGATTTGAAAAATCTAGAGATGACTATAATTTTTATAAAAATGTGCTTCTGATGCACAATTGGATTCTGCTCAGGTGTGTTGTCTTAGAAAAATTCTGGGCCGTCATTTGACGGATTTTGGTGTCGTTGCTTCGCGTTTGCGTGGATTCGTCCAAAGATCCTCCAATTCCTGCCTCTGCAGATACCCACGCGCAGCCTCGCTGAGTAGGCCGTGTTCGGGCCGAAGCGCAGCAGCCTGGAGAGACTGAGCAGAACCCAAGACCCCACCAAGGGGCAATTTAATTTTTTTATGACTCCCTTTGCCCTAAGACAGGTCACAGGTCGCCAGCAGGTTTACGAGAACCCATGCGAGTGTGTATATTGTGTCTTGCGTTGGGTTTGTGTCGCGCTGCGTCTTGGAGGGAGGGATGCACATGCACATGTTTTGGCATGCTCCCAAACTAACCCAACCAAGCCACAGGAGCCTCGGCAGCGCCATGAGCGCCGAGTCTTCTGTAGGAAATGTTACAAACAGAGCAGCAAAAGAGCGCCAGCCATGGTGAGCGCCCATTTTTCTGTGTGAGGGAAACTATAAGTATTTTAAAGTAGATGTGGAAACCAAGGAAAGGCCAAGAAAAAATCCCTTTTTCCTAAAATGCGACAGTGGTGGCCACCACAGCACAAGGGGGGAGTAAGAAAAAGTGCTTTTCCAATGCTTTGAGGCATACTTTAGTTGTATTAGAGATGCACTGAGCATCCAGGCATTTCTATCTTAGTATTGGTCCCACCAAAAGTGGTGATAACACATTTTGACCTATGGAACCAAACACCCAATCAGGATATGGAGTGGACCCCTTAATCCCCTTTCAATGTGAGGCAAATCATCTTTTCCTGAGTTGACTGAGAACTGACATATCCAGGGCAGAGCCTATGAATTTATCTATGTTTTTCCATGAATTCTTAGCTGTCCTAGTGGTATGCACCCTAGGGGGCTGGGCACCTCTTTTTGAGAGGTCCTGGGTTCAATTCTCGGTCAGCCTAGTTAAGTAGGAAGATCCCATGTGACATGGCAGTGACCTCATCGCCACATGCCCTGCCACCTCAGCACATATGGGACCCAAAACAAAGAGTGCACATCTCCTGAGATGGCACTATGGAGATAGAGTGACCATGGGGCAGTTTTCCAACTCTTTTCCAAAACATTTCAGCTATCTTTGTGAATATGCAATCCGATTTGACCTGAGTTGCAGTTTCTGTGAATATCCTTTCATCTTTCACTGTTTACACTGCAGCCCTTCATGCTTTGATCCTGATTCTCTTCTCCTTGCATACCTCTGGCTTGGGCTATCCTGGATTGACTGTATTTCAGCAAACAAAAGCTTTTCATCCTCAAAAACAAGCAGCAGGAAACCCTACACCAGCAGCAAGCAGCAGGAGAGGCACAAACACAGTGTTGAAATCACTATAAACTTCTTTTGACCAACCACGTGACCCGCGAACTCCACCTCCTTCACGAAGAGTGAGGCTTTGGTGGGCTTGCACACCATGTTGTGCTTGTCCAGCTCGCTGAGCACTCGGCGCAGATCCTTCTCATGCGCATCGATGAGCTCGTCCTCAGTCATGTTCTCCGTGCCGGACCCGATGATGATGTCATCCACAAAGGGATCGGCACAGTCCCGGACAGGACCGAGTAGGTCCTCCATCATGCGCTGGAAAGCGGCGTTGCCATTCTTGGCGCCCATAGGCACCACTTTCCACTTTATGGGCCCCAGCGGCGTCGACATCGCTGTACAGGGCCTGGAGTCCGGGTGTAGCGGCATCTGGTGATAACGGTGTTTCAGGTCCAACACCGTGAAGATCCGCTTTTTCTGTTGTTTTTGGAGGATGGAGTCGATCAGGGGAAGCGAGTACGAGTCGTGCTCGGTTTGCTCGTTCAAACCCCTGTAATCCACCACCAACCTCCACTCGCCCTTCTCCTTCTTGGGCACGATGAAGGCTGGGCTGGCCCACCCACTGTCGGAGGGTTCGATCCATCCTCGCTCAATGAACTCGGCCAACAACTTCTTCATGGCCTCGGCCCGATCGCCCTGAAGTTGGTACTCCGGATGACGATAGATCTTGGGGTTCGGCTTCAGCTTGATCCTCGCTGTGCCAAATCTCCCACGATCTGGAGGGTTCTTGTTGGCGACGCCACTGAATAGCCGCGGATAGGCATTGATCAGCCTCTCCTTCAGCATGGCGACCTTCGGGTTCTCCTGGGCCTCTTCAGCCGCTTGCTTCGGTATCGATACAACCGACCGCACTGCGGTGTAGGCCTCTTCCGGGTCCGAATCCGACTTCTCCTCGTCCGATATGCCGTCTTCATCGTCGTGGGGCATGCTTCCCACCGATAATCTTCGAAAATTTGCGGCATCGGGCTGGTTCTTGTCGCTCTCGGCACCCATTCTTGGAAAATCCCATGTCGGCGGATCCGACCCAACCGGACCATCATATTGGTCCGCGATGTGATCCATGACCTTCGCCACGAACTCATCCTTCTCGTACTTGCCGGTGACCAACATCTTGTCATCCCACCAATGCGGAGATGTGACCATGGCCCGCCTCTTCTTGGCTGCCACACGGTCGTGCATCCCCATCCGCATGTAGTTGATGACGTTGTCGATCTCGGCGTCGGACAGGACGTCAATGCCATCGATTGGCTGATCCGTCCCCTCCTTGGGCTCGAACATGACCTTCATGGGCACCGCCCCCACCCTACGGATGAATGCTTCATCACCCGTGGGCTGGGCTTGCGCCCCATCCACCAGGAAAGCCTTGGTACCCCACGCTTGACCCGGGTAGGGCATTGATACACCCTTGGCGTCGATGAACAGCTCCTCCTCTGGCCCGAATGACATCTCGTTCAGGGTGATGGAATTCAGCGTCGACTTGAGACCTTCCAGCGGACATGGGGTGGATCCTATGCCGGTTATGACCAGGATCCCCTTCGCCCTATCCGCGACGATCTTCTCCACCGTACGTCTGGTACTGTCCAGGGAGCCATGCCAATACATGGGCCCCCACTCCTTCAAACCCCAATGCCTATGCCAGGCTGAGTCTCCTCGATGCCAATGCCTCCTACACTTCCGCAAAAGTGGGGCATCCCGGGAAGCGAAGACGTCCGTCTCGGGCGCTTCGGCTCCCAGCGTCTGGATCACCCTGGCATACACCTGCGGGGCCATTCCATACTCCGTGAGCTGGACTCCACGGTCTCTTCTGGACTTGGCACCCACAGCTTGCACCGCTTGGACGATCCGATCCTCTTCCTCAGCATTCCATTGGGATGATCCGCATGCATAGTCCGTGGACAGCCATGTGAGGCATTCATCATCCTCCCGGACCAGGGTTGCGCGATGGGGAAGGGCTCCAATGGCGCTTGCCACCATGAAGTCATACCCCATGATCATATCCCAATCTGTAATGTCGGCCACATAGAAGTTCCCGGATAGAGTGCTTCTCCTCGTCAAATCAGGGCGGTTCAAGCGCTCATGCTCCCAGAATTCCATACTGATAGTGGCCTCATGGGTGCCACCACCCATAATCTCACCATTGGCCACCTTCAGGCGTACCGGTCTACGGCTGGGCTGCAGGGATTCCTCCTTGAACAACCCTCTCCTGACCAGGCTCACCTGGGCACCCGTATCCACCAAAACATCCACCACCAACTCCTCTTGTCCGCACCGTACACGCACCTTCACGTGCAACTGCCGCTCGTGGCCATGCGGTGTATGGACGACTCTCACGGCATGCAACTCTAGCACGTCCGGGTGCATCAGGACTTCGAGGGTATGATCACGGATGGTGTAGATCTTGGGTTGGTCTTGCCTGTCCACGGGGCTCTCCGTGGTCGCTCCTTCCTTCTTACCACGTCCCTTGCCCACATAAACTTCCCTTGGCAGGGCGCTCCAGGGGTTGGGAGTGGCGAAACTCAGTGGTTTTGGCTCTTCTGGAGCCTTCTTCGGCACCCGATGTGCCTTCGCTTTCTCTGGGATTCCACTGACTTTCGGAGGAGAGACCTCCAAGGTCCCACTCCCGTGGGGGCTCCTCTAGACTTGGCTTCCCGCAGCCCCTTCCGGCTGCGATCCGCCAGGACTTTGTCCACCACGTTGCTGGGCTTTGAGTTCCTCCAACGTCCTCAACATGTCCTCAGCAACCTCCTCCATCGACCTCACTCGTCGGTCTTGACCAGGTCCACCACCAAAGCACCTTCCTCCGCCTTTTCCTTGGCCTTTGCCTTGGCGTTTTCCCCCGTCTCCGCCCTTCGCCTTCCAATCGGAAATCCGCTGCTCCTTGGGCTTCTTCTCGGGGTGGGCGGCGAAGTAGGCCTTCTTGTCCGCCTCATACACCTTGCACTGACGATGGTCGTGTGCATGGTTGTTTCCCTTGCCATAACAGACCCAGCACCCGTCGTGCTGAGACCTGTACTCCCGGAACGAGAGCGGTGGGTTCCCGATCCTCCTTGGCTCATTGCCCTTCTTGGGTCCCACCCGGCTCCATCTGGACCGATGCTGCCCATGGTCCCTCACGTTGTTCGCCACAAACGCGAAGAAATGGGCCTCCTCGTGATCCTCCCGGGACCAGGTCCAGTGGTCTTGGCTACTTCCACTACCATTCTCCGCGGAGTTGGCTGTGTCCTCCTGGATCTCCCGATGATGGCGGTCTTCTCGGTGGCCTCGTTGTCCATGACCATGTCGATCCTGCACGTGGGCCTCGTTCTTCGCATTGAGCTTCAACTCCACCGTGATGTACTTCACGATCTCGTCGAGGCTCATGCGGGCGAAGATGAGCTGCATCCTCAGCGGCTCCCCGCGCCTCCACTCCACGTTGTTGAGGCGCAGCAACCTTTGCCCCATGGTGTCTGCAAATACCTCCACGTACACGGCGTTCTTCAGTCCCAACATCCGGTTGGGCTCGCCCAGGTTCCTCCTGAAGAACTCCATGATACCCGCATGGGTATCCTCCGCCGCCATGATCCTCACCGCCACGCGCTTCTTCGCTCTCTTCTTTTCCTCGTCCTCCACTCTCCTCTTCCAGTGGCCGGGGAGGACGTCTTTCAGCAAGTGGCGGATCTCGCTGGACTCGTTCCAGTCCTCAACAAGCTTGAGGCTCCGTCGGTACTTCCGCAGGTACCGGTTCCACTCCCGGACCCGCAACTCACCGCGGTCCAGCTGCAGCGGGATGGACCACAAGTCCTCCAGCTTCTGGTTCGGAGCGTCCACCCGCTCCTCATCCTCCAACCACTGGAGGCAGGCCTGCTCCTTATTGATCAATCCTTCCCGGATCTGATCCCGCAGCTCCTCCTTCAGGTCCTGCGCCAGCCGGTGTGGGAATATCCGACATACCCACTTGTCCCGCGGCGCTCCCCGCATCTCGCCGACGACCTCCTCGGCGAAGTCCTCCCAATCCAGGATGAAGTCGTCCAGGTTGGAGGGGTTGCCATCATAGTAGGGGATTTTGGTTCCCCTGAGGTCGTCAATCCTGATGGCGTCTCCGACGTCCCCAGCCACCACTCCACCGAGCCGGATACCACCTGTGGCCGGGGGGTGTGAGTACACTCCCCGTACATCCCTCTCCTCCATGGAGTGCGGTCCAGTTGGGCCTGAACCCATGGGGTTTGGAATGCGTGAAGGACTTGCTCCACCGGCCGTCCATATCCCCGTATTGGGGTCCTTCGCCCACAGGTTTCCGCCTGGATGACCTCGACCATGTCCGTCGGCGCTTCCCATGGTTCGCCCCTGCATGGTCTGGCTCTGGATCTCCTCTTCCGCATAAACTGCATGGGCAGTCGTAGTGATCGGTAGATCTTGGGCGGCATGGGACATCTGTACCGTCAGGCTCCTCGGGTCCGTGGTTACGTGCCCTTCCCGCATGGACCCAGCCGGTGCCGCGTGTTCCCCGAGCATTGTGGATTCCCTGAACATGGGAACAAACGGCAGCGCACCCGGGTCAACACGCGGAGGCGCGTAGGGTGCCTCTGCCGGACCGCCCATGGGTTTATCCATGGCGCTCCGGAGGGTCTTAACCAGCTCCAGCAGCTCTGCCGCTGCCGGCTTTGCCGGGAGCTCCGGACCCGAGGTGAGGGGCTGTAGCTCCTCTAGCCTTTTCAGGTGTCCCGACATGTCCTCCACCAGGTGGAGGAGGCTGTCCACCACTCGCTGCTGCTTCTCCAGGGCCAGCTCCAGATTCTCCCGGTACCGGTCCCGTTCCGCTCGCAGCTCCGCCATGTCCCTCTCCACGGCCGACTGGTCATCCAGGATCCCGGCGACGTCCTCCTCTAGGCCGTCCTTCGCGTTGTCCAGGCTGTCGAGGCGATGCACGATGGCGTCCATCCCCATCTTCGGGTACTTGCCCATGAGGAAGGACACGTGCTCGCAGTGGCACGCAGCGTGCTTTCCACCTGATCCGGCGCGTCCCGCGGTTCCCAGCGCCTCGGACTCCTCCGCCATGGGTGTGTCGCCCATGCTATCCCGCGGTGGCTCCGTGTGCCGGGCCACAGGCGCCGTTCTGGCTCTGGCGGGCCTCTCCAACGCCTCGGCGTCATGCTCAAGGCTGGGTTCTGGGGCTGTGTTCGCCCTTGTGGGCGGTCTGGCCGTCTCCTCCGACTCCGAAGGTTGCTCATAGGCTGTCCGATAGCCCTCGGAGTGCCCCTCGGAGTCCCACAGCCTGACCGGGCTAGGGTCCGTATCCATAGCCCCGGCGTTCCCTGCCGCGGGCTTGGGTGACCCGCGCTTCCGGTAGCGCCGGGCCCGTCCTCCACTGCTGCCTGAATGGCATGTCTCCTCGGAGTCCTCCGCGGCGGAGCGGAGGTTGCATGCCTTTCGGCAGCGACGCTCACACATGGAGACCAGGTCCTCCATGTCAAGTCCGCCTCTTCCCGAACGTCGTATTACTCTTCGGTCTTCAACTTCCGGAGTTCGCCATGCTCTTGAGCGTCTCGGCTCTTCTATGGCTCCAATCTCCGGCGTGGTCTCCACCGAGTCCACAATACACACCCGGGGCGTACTTGGGCAGGGCTCATAGGGGCCCAAGTCCCCGGGTCGGCGGTAGGTAGGGGCAGCAGGTACGCCTCTGCTACCATAAAGAAGGTCCCTACCAGGACCGGCCCCTGCTGTGCCCCTTCCGCCTGTTACCCCTGCTGACTTGCTCCGGATCAACGATTGCATTTCTCGAAAGTCAGGGTCCAAAATCCAAAAATATAGAAAATCCCATCCTCCTTCAACCCTGAACAGCAATCAGATCCACAAATACAGCAATAACCCAATCCACACTGCGGGCTTCCGTTCAGCACACCGGTTGTCTCACGGTGGCGGGCATGTACAAGAATTGCACCAAGGAAGAAAGCCCTGAAATTGGCATATGAACACAAATAAAGCAAAGTTGGGGAAAGATGGAAACGTACACAATCACAGCCATAGACCCCTCATCCCCTGGACTCAAGACCTTTCCTTTGACTCACCAACATGATGCCCTGAACCCAGTCCAATAAGATGGCTAAATGCCATGTGTCAAAATTCATTACATAAACCCCAAATATGTGTTCACTCCCAAGCCTCTAAATCCTAGCCCAATAGGGGAGGTGGCGTGTCATGACCTAGAGTGGCACTCAGGACCGAGCCCTACCCTGACATATACTTGGTTGGACTTGGAGTCGAATGGGCTTAGAGATATGCCCCATGAGTTGGAACTCATAACATGCCAAAAACTGCCAATTCACACCATATTGGCCGTATATCAAATATATGCTCAAAATTGAAGTTACCACTTATCCGAAGGCTCAAAGTATGCATGGAATCGAAGTCTAGTATTCATGGAGGATAGAGACCAAAGGTCAATGCCCATGTATATCCCCACTTTACCCTCGAAACCCCTTCCGATATGGGCGCCACACACTGCCCAAGTCAGCCCATGATCTTGAGACCAATTCTTGTAATCCTTTGTGCGCCAAGCCAAATGGAGTACGCGATCCGGCATATGGTGATGTTCAACTCCAAAGCATATGCCAACATATGAACAACATACCATGGTTCGACGTTCCATAGGCTTGTTGCTGTTTGCCGACCAGGTAAGTACACAAAACGCAAAAATGAGCAAAAATTGAGGTCAAAAACATGAAAATATGTCCAAATAAAAAGTTGTCATGATAGTATATCTCTATGCTCACCCATGATATCTGCGCATGGTTCAATATACAAATCATTGGAACCATTTGCGAACAATTCTCCCACTTGGATCCCCAATCAGGCGCATGGAGATACCTTCGCCACTCATATCTACATGCCCCATGAAAATGGGAGTGCACTCATGGATCTCTTTACCAAACATACCATGAGCAATACATACGCGGTAGACTTAGTCTAGCGCTTAGAATTCCACAATTGGGACATGGGCAAAGCCCCTGTCACGTCTGGCTCTCCATCTCTTCGGCCACACGAAGATATATAACATGGGCGTGAGCATATCAAGACATATACTACCAATATCACACATAGCCCTTGAAATTGGCTCCCGCCATGGTATGCCATGCCCCTCCATGGTCATAACTTTGGGTTAAATGGACGTGGGAACCTGAAGAAAAATGCTATGCAACCGCAAGACTCATGCGCTACACTCGAAAGTCATAATATCAAGTCCATGTTGACCATGATCCTATGATACAACGAGTGTGTGTGACGACTTAAGGTGTTGGGCCCTACTAAAAATAAGTTGAGACTAAGGCGCTTGCAACGCAACCTTCCTTATTCTGTTTCCTCACACTCGCGCGTAGATATGGCCCTTCAAAGTGGTCCCACGATTCACTTTTGTTTCCCTTATATCTCCAAGTCGAATGGGTGGCAAGTATAAGGGAAACCTGATTTGGGCATGGGGAAAGGAGTATGACCACTCGAAGAAGACCAAATCAAGTGCGGCGATGTCGAAGTCGAAAATGCGATTTCGACATCGCAAAAAATTCAGATTAAAATTTCGAGTGCATATTTAGAAAATTGCGGAAGCAACGAACCCTTTACTGATGAAATCTGACCCTTCATCGGGGCTTCCGCCAAAATATCTGGAAATAACAGTTAACCAACCGGTTACCGCAAAATCGCGAGCCAACTGACAGTCGCTGATACATTGACCATCAGAACGGAAGGCGGAAAAATTACGGAAACATTATGATAAAAAAACCCTGTTGATTCCTGATATTCTGATATATGAATCTCAGCTGGCGGCGCCTCGGTACTGAATATGGCCGCCCATAGCCGGAATGGCCAAACCTATCACACTATCACATCGGGTTAGGTCAGGTGGATGGGAGAGTATGATATCAGCCAATGGCGGCTTGCCGGCACATAGATACACACCCAAAGTGACCCCAAAATGGCCACGGGGGTCCGAACCGGCTTCACCTGGGGCGGATCCCAGCCTATTGCATGTGTTAATAGAAACGTTCCTGGGGTATGGTAGATCAGCGGCCCGAAGCCGGCTTACACTCCTCCGGGGGTATTTCTGAGCCAGAGGCGAAGTCTTTATGTACGTGGGTATACGTAAAAAATTGGAATATGTCGGCTCTTCGGATTACTAATTTGGGGATGAGTTTTTGCCGTTGAAAAATGGAAATCATGGGCTGAGGCCGTGCAACCGGGGGCCGCTATGTCCACCTATTCTAGTTCTGTTATGTGATTTGGAATACACATATCTAGTCTCGGTTTTTGTTGAAAATGATAAACAAAAAAATTGGGAGGAGGAGAAGGGTGGGGGGTTGTGTTAAAGCAATCTTTGGAAACTAAATGAGTGATGGTGACCACCTCTAACTCATGGGTCAAGGCCCCATAATGGCCCAGGCCATGATTCACCCTCAATGTGCCAAGGCCCTCATTGTGGGCCTAGTCACACGGAGGCAACACCTACACACGCTGCAAACCACACATGGCAGAGCCCTACTTGTGGGCCTAGCCATAGTGAGTGAACACAAACCGTTGTGTGTACAAAATTAATCTCAAGCGGCAAAGCCCTACTTGTGGGCCTAGCCATAGCCAATGGAAACAAATGTGGCCGCGTGCATGGCAAAGCCCTTCTTGTGGGCCTAGTCACACACTACGTATTGAGTATCCTTTTCAAGACAGTCAAAAGCTTTCAACAAGGGTTGGGGAAAAGCATGACTTCTTCTTGCTAGAAAAACCCCATTCCTCTATAATACATCATAAACATGTCTCAGGCTGGTGTTCCCAAAACTGCAAAGCAATTTTAGAAATCCCCTGCAACAAGTTTGAAAAACCTGCAAAAGGTATCCCAATTTAGGGAGAAATCCTGCAGTGGTTTTTCAAAACCTGCAGTGTGGTGCACACATGTAGTGGACGCAGTGCATGTGTGTGGTGGTGTTGAGGTGCAGAGAAAAAAAAAGCGAGTGAGTGAGGTGCAAAATGGTGTGTGCAACCTCAAAACTCAAAGCATGTTGCACCAAAAAAAAAAGCAGTGTGAAAGCACTATTTTCGGTAAAGCAGTTGTGTCCAACCAAGGGGCGTCGAGAAACTCAAGGCCCCAGAAAATCCAGTCACACAAGGGCACTGGTCCCCGGTCTGACCAGCACATGGCCACTGTAAATTGTAAGCAAAAAGTGAACAACCAGCGAAAAAGAAAGCAAAGGCGTGTATCCATACAGCTGGGGCAGCACAAATAACAGGACCCTGGCGTCACTTGAAGCCTCTGTGCAAAACCCAAATTTTAGATTCAAATCAAATCACTGAGATGCAACAGGCAAACAAACAACTGCATACTTGAGATCTATCGTCACACAGAAAGACCTTCCAGACCACTGAGAGTGGCCCAGAAGACATGAGTGACAGACTCAACTATACATGCAAGTAAATTTGTAGATGCATAGCCCAAAGGTCCAGGAAGACAGGCCACTAGCAGTAAATCTGCAGGTGCACAACGTGTACAAAGACTCCAGCACGACAGCGCTCAACATAAGTGAGCGCTACAAAAGAATGAAAGCGCGAAAGCGCTGCTTACTTGCCCGGCCGCAGGTCGAAAGCGCTGCGGCTGATGGTCACGCTCGCCTTCTTACTCTGTGCTGCTCACGCTGACCACCAAGTCAAGCAAAGAGGCAGTGCGCCAGTGAAGTGGCACGAAGTCAAGCAAGGGCGCAACGCACCAGTGGGATGCACCACCGTGCGATACTCATGTCCAGTGCAGTCGTGAAGAGCTGAACGTTCAACACCTTCTCAACATCAGAGACAGACTTCAAGTCCGCGGCGTTCAAGCTGCATGCCGTGCACACCAAAATGCCGCAACCGCTGAAGCACAAGAGGAACATAACGGTTGTCCACGCAGCCGTCACCTGTCCTTCGCTCTGGGAGGAGATAACCAGCGCAGCACAAGAGGCTTCTACGAAAAAACAGACAAGGTCGGAGCCCCTGCAGGCAACATCTCCCACGTTGTTTCCGAAGTTATCGGCGATGGTGGCACGAGCGTTGGAGAACGTCGCGACGTGCATGCCATAGACAGGCTTTGTCCCAGCAGCAAAGGCGTCGTAATTTGGCGTGTAGGCGCCCCAGTGCAATCTTGGTGGCGTAGAATACCTCCCTTGCACGTGGAATTTGAGAATGGGGGCAGCAGCACAATCGTCACCAGGAACGGATGTGAGGTGCTTTGGTGTGCGCTGCAATATGGGCACTGGTCCAAAGACCTAGCGCGTCCACAGGCTCGGATGAACTGGGCAGGCGCGTCGAACAGCATACTATCCATCAGGCACGGATGCAATGTTTTGTAACCTTTCTGAGTTTTCTCTGGTTGGCTGTTTATTTAATGTCCATTTTCTTTCCCTGACACAGTACCCTGTCAACAAAGTTCACTGTAAGCATGCAAGCAGCAATACAATTCAATGATCAGCCCAAATCTCCGTCAGTACTCAGGTCTCCAGTGTCCTTGATTCCGTAACTCAGATCATATCATGTTAAAAACATTGCATCCTGCAAAACAGGTGCACTGAAAGTTCTCATGATTGAATCTAATGAACTCATTCATAGAAGGCCTATGTTTCTCAATCAAAACTTTCAAAGCTCAAAACTGCACGCGCTGCTGATCTGACATTTTAAATGCGCGAATTCGGCGCGGCATTAAAAAGCTGACACTCTAACCCTCGTCATATGAGTCCCCAATTACAAATGGCTGTCATTCTATTGAGCCAAGTAGTTTCTATTACACTTCGCCCTCGGAGGACGATGACCCGGAGGACCCCGAGAACCCAAGTGGGAAGAAGAAGAAGAAGAAGAAGAGGAAGACCCGACGCCCTGAGGGACGCAGGTCTCAGGAGGCGAAGGCTATTGCCACCTCCAAGATCGTGGTGAACCTGCCTGAGTTCACAGGCAAGGACCTCAGCGAGTTCGCTGAGATTTTTGGCCGGTTTCTCCGATTGACCGGCCAAACCCACGCTAGTGGACGGGTCAAGTGGGATCTGCTCCTGCAGTGCTGCAAGACCAAGTACCTGGAGAAGCAGGTCAGGCAGATCGTGACTAACTCCGCCACCCTTGCCGATGTGTTGGTTGCCTTGGAGAGGCAGTACCCGACCTACGAAACCGACCTCTCCATCAGGGCCGAGATCCAGAACCTGCCGGTGCTGCCCAACAACCCCAAACCTGGCAGGGTCTCTGAGCTGTTGGCTGACCTGGATCACTGGGCTGGACGATTGACGCCCGGTTCCTACAGCAGCGACGACCTGCTCTTCTGGTTTTTTTTTTTTGAGGCATGGCGGTCCCCCGCCCAAAGCATTGCACCAAAGCGGCCTAACCATGGGCAAAATGAGCATTCATGGTGAGCCGAAGTTCTCCGAAGGACAGCCGCGGGTATTTACAAACCTAGTCAGGGTGAAAACACTGCATGAACTGCACCATGGGCCTGAAAAGGTTAAAATACTAGTGGAGGCCATTTCAGTGAAAGATGCAAAGGGATATATAGCCTATACCAAGCAAAATAACAAAAAGATGATATAATGAAAAAGTGGACCAGTGGATTGAGCGAAGAGAAGCGAGCAAGTGCAGGGGCAAAAAGTAAAACAGACTGGAACATTCTGGCTTGCCTGAAATCAGTCAGGGGCCCTGTAGCTGATCTGAGAATTACTAAAGTACAAAGCCCTTTCATTCTGCTCAAGTCTTGCGCTCTTGCCGTAGTGGTCCTGAAAAAAATAGAAAAGAAAAATTCCAATTGATGGCTCAAACAAAAAAGACTCAATGGATCGGTATGGTTTCCTGGTGCGCAGAGCTGTGCATGCAGTGGTGCAGTGTGGTGCAGTGTGGTGACGGTGTTGTGTCCTGCCGTGTAGGTGGCTGACGGGTGAAGGCTGATGTGTCAGATGGTTGTTGGTTGCTGGCTGCGTGCTGGTGGATGTTGGCGGCTGCTGTTCACTGGCTGATTGCTCTTGGCTGCTGGGTGCTGGCTGTTGACTGCTGCTGCTGTTTGTCGTTGGCTGTGGACTGCTGGCTGTTGGTCGCTGGCTGCTGGTTGCTGGATGTTTGCTGCTGGTTGGTAGCTGGGTGCTACTTGCTTGCTGATACAGGTCGAAGGAGTGTCGGAAGAGGGGAGTAGGAAGCCGGGGGGGGGGGGGGATAATGTCTGGGGTGTCTGGGGTGTGTGGTCGGGGGGGGGGGGGTGCTTGCTGGCTTTTGTCGCTGGAAGTGTCCTACTGTGGAAGGGAGGCGGTGGGTGGTTGATGTGCTGGCTGTTGGCTGATGGCCGCTGGTTACTGGTTGTTGGTCGCTGGCTGCTGGTTGCTGACTGTTGCTGCTGCTGGTTGTTTGCTGTTTGTTGCTGGCTGTTGGCTGCTGGCTGTTGATGATTGTTTGCTGTTTGCTGACAAGACGAGAGTGCCGCTGGTGAAGCGAGTGTATGCGTTGGGGATGAAGGATGGGACTGGAGGTTAAGTGTCTTTTGGAGGAGGTATGCGGCCGATGATGTGAGGATGTAGTGGTTGAGGCGGAAAGTGTTGAAGTTGTATGGCTGAAGTTTTGGTGGGGGGTTTCGGTTTTGTGGTAGGGCGTTTAGAGTGAGGTCGTTTGTTGGTTGGTTCTTTGTTGGTAGGGGATGGAAAGTGCAGTGGGTGGGGAGCGGTGGATGATGTACTGTAAATGGAAAAAGATTTGTTCCAGGGGTTGGAGGTGGTCGTCGGAGATAACTGATGAAGGTTAGAGATGGGGTTGTCGATGAGCCATTGTTTGGTTTCGTTGAGGAAAGTGGTGAGAGGTTTTTGTCGATGTTTTAGGGCTTGACGAAGAGATTGGATGTTGGAGTAGTAGGTTGTGTTTGGTGGGGGTGTGCGTAATTGATTGCTGAGTGTGTTGGGTATGAGGGTTCGAATGAAGTTGCGGCGGTCGCCTTTGGAAGCGGTGGCCCACCAAGTGATGATGGTGTTGTGGAAGTGTCCGTTCCAAGTGTTGAAGAATGTTTTCCGTATTGCGTTAGTAGTGTGGCATTCGGTGATGAAGGTGATGGGGTCTAAGGGGTGGTGGTGGTTACAAAGAGGGCAAAGGTAGGTGTTGAGGATGAAGTGGGGTTGGTAGCCCTTGCAAGAGAAGAGGCCATTCACCCACTTAAAGGTGAAAGTGGAGAACCACGAGGATTTGAGAAAGAAGTGATTACCAAGGGAGAGGTGAATGTTGTTGTGTTGATGGGTTGGGAGTTGATGTTTCGTGAGTTTAGAGGTTATTTTGCCGGGAAGTGGAGTTTGGTTAATGGCCAGTTGTGTGGAAGTTGTGGGGGAGAGAAGGTAATCGAAGTGGGTGGTGCTCCATTTGGAGACACTGTCCGCCGCGTCATTGCCGGGGAAATCGGCATGTCCTTTGATCCAAGTGAAAAGGATGGCGATGTGTTTTAGATGTTGGAGAAGATGCCATATGAGGTTGTACCAAAGAGCAAAGAAGTTGTTGCTAGTGGTGAAGGGGGGAGAGTGAAAGTGAAGAAGGGTGTTTAGGGTGAGGCATGTGCTCAAGTTGTCGATGGCAAAGATGATCGGTTGGGGGAGGGTGGTGAGTTGAGGGTAGAGGAGGGAGATGATGATGGCATAGATTTCTGCTGGGTATGACCCTTTGAGGGGAGAGGGGGAGGTAATGATAGTGTGGTCGTTGGGTTGAAGGGAGATAATTGCGGCTGATCCAGAGGGGGTGGAAGAGTTGGGGTCGTCCGATCCGTCGGTATAGATGATAGAGTAGGTGGTGTTGGATTGGAGGGTGTTGAGTAAGTCGTGACAGCCCCAATAATCCAGATGTGAAAAGTTGGGAAGGGGAATATTCTGGTTGGATTTGTGCTGGAAAAAATGTGTGGTTGATAGGGTGGTGGTATGTGAGATGGGGAAGTCTTGTAGTGTGGTTGGGCATATTGGGTGTGTGGGGGTAGTAATAAAGGATCATTAAAGGACGAAAAATAAAAAAATCTCTCAATAACATCTTAACCCCCCGCTCCACCACACCCATGGCCCTATACGATACCAACAACAATCTCACCTCCGACCCCTACTCCCTCTGCGAATCCATGGGCCAGTGCCTCACCGCTTTAGGAGGACCCCCAGACTTCCAGATAGAACCCCAACTTATCGACTCCCTTATGGAGCTCTCCCCTTCCATCCCTCAGGACGCTCCTCACCCCGAATTCACTGAAACCTTCTTCAACACCTTGCTCTCAAACTCAAACCCAGTCAGAGCCCCTGGCTTCGACAACACCAACCTATACCTCTTCCACCTTGCTCCGAAACACATAAAGTCTCTCCTCTTTCACATAAGCTCCGACTTCATCACCAACCCCATTCCCAAACAATGGCTCACCGCTCGAATCTTCCTCCTCTACAAGAAACACGACCCCCACAACCCTATCAATTACCGGCCCATAGCTCTTCTCCAAACAATTTATAAAATACTCGCCTCATATGCCGCTACCGCCCTAACCTTCTACGCCACCAAATATAACCTACTCCACCACTCCCAATACGGTGGCATCCCCAATCACCGCACCACAGACCACATATTCACCATGATCTCCAACATCTCCCTCCACCCAGACATCTACCACCTCTACCTCGACCTCAACAAGGCCTTCAACTCCGTCCCCCACCAAGCCCTATGGCAAATCCTACACAACTACAACTTCCCCAAACACATTATCTCTCTCATCCAAAACCTATACTCTCATCCCGCTGGTTATCCCACCGTCAATGGCTTCTCTCTCTTTGCCGCCATGACTATCAGGGGACTCCGCCAGGGATGCCCAATATCTCCAATTCTTTTCGATCTCTTCATTGACCTGCTCTTCTGGTTGGTGGCTAAGCTCCCTCAAGAGCTGTGGGACGAGTGCCGTTCGTGGCAGAGCGCAAGGCTAGATCCCTCCGCTACGAGGATCTATGCGTGCTACTCTTGGAGCTGGCGCTGGAGAAAGAAAGCGACCAGCACCTGAACAACTACCGTCCAGGAGGTGGAGGCTCTGGAGGCCATGGCAAAGGGTACCAAGAACCTGTTCGTGACCTCTTTTTTGAGGTCTGGCAACAACCCTTCAAACAAACAGTCATCGACTGGTGGCTACATGCATCCAAAGGAGAAAGAAGAAACTACATCCGCACGCTCATTCCCAACTCACTCAGTAATTCACTAAGAGCAATCCCACCCAACACTCCCTACTTCCAACACCTACAAAACCTGAAAACAGCCTTTAAACACAGAAGAAAACGACTCAAAACAACACTGCAAGAGACACAAACCTGGCTCAGACAAAACCCAATTAACGATCTGCACTTACTCCAACCAGATTCCGAAGACAACCCATGGAACAACCAATACTCCATCTACAGCACTTCGTCTCACAACCCCACCTTGTTGACCTACCCAAAAAGGACAAACACAACAGTCACCAATAAACACCCCCACAAACACAGACACGTTCACAGCAAAAACAAAAAACCAAATCCCAACTACTTAATTTACAGTAACTACCCACTTAGGAACACGTTACCCTAAAAAAGCCATCGCGAAAAGAAACTATGCTCCGCAAGCGACTGGGGGGTTTCTGCCCCGCTTTGGTCTCCGGCCGACGAGTTTCTCCCCCCCTCTTTTTCTTTTTTCTTTTTGTCTTTCTTTCCGTCCTCCTCATCTTCACCATCTGCGATCTGCACCCCCCCCCCCCCCTGACACCAGTTGGCAGATCGATGAGATGGGACCACGTTAGCACTTTTTTGATGCTCTCTTCCAGCTCCGTCTCGCACACCGTCCAATCAATCATCCAATTTACAGCCTTTGTCCCCAGCCACTGCTGTCATGTGGTACCTCGGCATTCACTGGTGGTATGAACCAGAAGGTTTTGGATACTATCATTGCTGGTTCTGGATACCGGAACCTCGCGAGCCGTCCCCGGAAGTCCTGTGGTACCTGGATTAAAAGAACACAGCATTCTAGTGCTCCGAGCCCGCTCACATACGGCGTTTGCCCTTACGCTGCATGCCAACAGATTGATAAAGTACCCTGAGATCCTCGTTCCCGTCCCCTTGAACATTGAAGTTGGCCTGTGAGTCCCTTAGCCTGTGAGGTCAATTTGAAACCGGCAACAGCTCAATTACTACGGTAAGAACACCTCAGCCATCACTCGGTTCTCAGAGCTTTCCGAACGCTTCTGAAGTCAGTGGTTTCCACTTAACTGGAGGTCTTTTTTGATACCCCTGATGTTCTAAGGCCGGGATTATTTCTATATATATATATATAAATATATATAGAGTCCCTTTTATTTTCGATTCGTCTTGCGTCATAACACCAACCACAGGGCTAATGGCGAAGCCACAGCCCACAGTAACCAGGCCTTTGGTGCATTTTGGAGCAGGGTCACACCCCCTGAGTTACTGTACATATGGCTGCTGTCCTTCGATGAACTTCGGCTCGCCATGAACGCTCACTTGCCCGTGGTTAGGCCGCTTTTGTGTTATGCTCGCCGGGGGGCAACCCCCATGCACCAAAAAAAAGGGTACCAAGGATCCAGACCTGGGCAGGGGACTACCCCCAAAACACGCCCACGCCCGTATCATGGAGAACGTCAAGGAGCTCTTCTGGTGTGATGCCAGAGATGAGCAGGGCCACCTGCAGCACGCCCCTGACTGCGAGCAGCGCGACTGCTTCGTAGTCCAGGGGAAGCAGCAGGAGAAGAACACCGGCGCCAAAGCAAAGCTGCCGGATCATTACAGGTGCACCATCACGTGTGCCTTCTGTGCGAAGAGGAAGCACTACGAGGATGAGTGCTACCATAAGCAGCGCCTATCGGCGAGGCTGAAGGGTGAAGATCCTGGCAAAGGCTCAGGCAAAGGTGGAGGCAAAGGCAAAGGCAACGACTCTGGCAAGGGCAAGTTGAAAGGACGTGGACAAGGACAAGACAAGAGTCAAGGTGGACGAGGAGGAGGCGCTAACCGCCAGCCCGACAAGGACAACAAGAACACCGACAAGAACGGAGGCAACCCCAACCCTAATCCAGGGGGGAACTCCGAGCCCTCTGGAGGGCAGTCTGGTCCTACCACACGCTCACAGACGCAGGCCCAGAAAGAACAAGGGGCCAAGCAGGAGCACGAAGGTGGGGATGACGGCAACGCTAAGAAGAGAAGCTGTTTCATGAGGATGGCCCGCAAGCTGCGGAACAAGGGGTTCGAGGTGACCTGTCCCGCGGAGTTCTGACGGGGACGCTCCGGTGGCACCCAAGACCTGGTGTTTTGGGTACGTATCCGACTAGGGGGACGTGAGTACCTGGGGGTATAGGATACTGGCGCCACCATATCTATAGTGGCCAAGAAAACCTTACCTTGTGGGAGCCTGAAGAACACCATGACCACCGCGGCTATACGAATGGGGGATGGACATGTGGTGCACAGCTGCGGGGACTGTGAAGTGGAGGTACCTATGGGCTCCCGGACTATCGCCCATCGGTTCTATGTGATGGACACTGAGGCCTTCGACTTCGTATTGGGGACTGACTTCTTCGTGCAGCACTCCCAGATACAATCCCTGACGCTGCAAGCGCCCTACCTCCTCTACGTAAACCACCACAGTGGCAGAGAGTCTGTGCCACTGGAGCAGTCAGAACATACCTCGAGTTACCTGAGGCTATCGGAGGAGGAGCCCTCGAACATGATGGCGGCCTCCAAAACTGAGGACTATCAACTATTGGGGGAAGTCCTAGACCCAGGTCTGAAGGAGTTGGGTTACTCTAGAGAAGACCTGAATGTGGAGTTGTTCGCCAGCGACAAGCAGCATGTACTGGACCTTTACTGCAGCAAGGGGAAGAACTGCAGCTACAAATTTTACTGGCCCTCTTTCGGGATGGCCTATGGGAACCCCAGGTTCAGTGAACTGGGGAAGGTCCTGACCAAGGTGGCCTTGGAACGTTCCCGTATGGTCCTGTGTTCCCCCGATTGGGGAGCCCATGGGGGCAACGAGTACTGGCGAAACCTCCTGGACAGGCTGACTATCAGCTCTGTTCGGTTACCTGATGAGGCCATCTACGTGCCTCTGGGGCGTAAGACGCCTATTGGCAAACCCGGATGGGGGAGTATGCTCAGCGTGGTGGACGGAGGTCTTACCTCCATCCCCTGGGAGGATCTGGACCCGACTCTGGTCCAGGCTATACAACGACAAAGCGATGGACTCGCATTGGGTGACTTGAAGGATCGACTACGACCTCAAGATGCTATTGAGACTATACCCGGAGGAGATGAGTACGTCGTGACTGACACCAACGCCCCCAACTCTCCCTGCCATGTACCTGTTCCTGATGGAGTCTCTGAGTGTGGACTATCTGAGCTACCTAGCTCTATCCACTCAGATGACGAAACTGAGCACGACGCCTTCTTCGTGCAGACCTGTGTGGAGGAAGTGGAGAACGCCGAGTACGTCGCCCCACTGAAACCCCTACTCTCCATGAGGGTGGAAGACCCCGTGGACGAAGAGCTGGACCCTCGATCCAGGCTAAGGGAGTATGTGGACACCAAGAGGAAGTTGGTGGCGAAAAAGCTATGCTACGCGAAGCCTACCCGCAGCTCATGGCCACTGAAGCAAGGCCGTATGGGAGATCTATCCCAATTGAAGGAGGACCTCGAACAGAAGATCACCACCTGGCAAAGGGAGGTAGATCTTAAGCTCATGAAGAGCGTGTGGGGCGCCCATGTGAGGACCCCAGAGGAGGACGACCTCTCGGAGGAATGTGTATGTGAACCCCCTCGAGCGTGCCTATGTTGCCATTGTCCACCGGAGATGGTTGGACAAGACCTTCTATATGCCTACCAAGGGTTGAAGGACACTACCAAGGGCGAAGAGTCGGTGGAGGATCACCTCCCGACGTCTATTACGCAGGGGGCAAGCAACTTACACTCTGACGAGGACATGGAGGACAAGATCAAGCTATTCGACCCGCGGGTGCAGAAGCTTATAAGGACCTATCTGGAGGTGTTCGGAGAACTATCCCCTCCAGCCTCATGTGACAAGCTGGTACAGATGGACCTCAAGCTGAAACCCGACTTTGTGGGTCACAAGATCCGGAGGAGACCCTATCCAGCTCCTAAAGAGCAAGCCGACGAGATTGAGCGATAGATACAAGAATGCATCGACGCTGGCCTAGTCCTGGAGTAAAAGGACGGGGACTACCCCCTACACTGCAGCCCCTGTTTCCTGGTGGCTAAACCTGGGTCTACAGCCAAACGGCTGGTAGTGGACTACGGAGAGCTGAACAAGAAAACGTTGAACCACTCAGGGTCCATTCCCAATATGGAGTCTACCCTGGAGAAGATAGCCTCCTGTCGCTACAAGAGCAAGATGGACAAGAGGAGCGGATTCTGGCAAGTGGACCTGACGCCCAACGCTCAGGAGCTACTGGCCTTCATCACCCCTCAGGGGAGGGTGTTCAAGTGGAAGCTCATGCCATTTGGCGTGGCTAACGCACCCGCTCTGGTCCAAGAGCTGATGAACAAGATCTTGTCCATCCTACGAAGGAGACCTAAGGTGCAGGAGCTTATATCCCGTGGGGCCCAGATGGAAGCTCACATCGACGATGTATGCCTCGGGACCAATACCCAGGAGGACCACCTAATCCTCTCGGGTGAGTTCTTTGCGGTCTGCCAGGAGAACCACACACGACTCAAGCTGGAGAAGTGTGAGTTCATGCAGGAGACCATGCAGTACCTGGGGTTTGACGTTGGCTATGGGTGTTGGACCCGAGCGGCCTCTAAGGCCAAACCCCTGATGGATGCTAAGGTACGACACAAAGACCCAAAGAAAGGACTTCATGATGTACGCAGTTTCATTGGGGCGTGCAACTTCTATCGCCACCATATCAAAAACTTCACCCCATGAGACCCACCACTGGGGGTATTTTCTTCGAACGAAACCTTCGAACGAAGATTATTTCTTCGAACGAAGAAACGTTTTGAACTGTTCGAACGCCTTTGTTGTGGCCGTTTTGCTGCAAACATTGCGATAAAATGCTCAACACAGGTATTCTTGAGGGTTTGGTTCTTTAGATTCAGCCTGCAACCACCTGAATGCCCTGAAAATGTGTTTTCGAAATGTGGTGGACTTTTCTTCGAACGAACCTTCGAATGTTCGAACGAAGATATTTTTCGAAGAAAAAGACGCGGCGTTTACAAATGCACATACAGGCAACAACAGAACCGCAGAACCACCAATGTCCCTGTCCAATGTAGCTCTCTGAGTCCTGGCTCATGACTCACTGCCTGACACTAGTACTGCAACCTCGTCTTTCTTTTCCGTATCCTCTTTGTCTCCCTCTCCGGCATCTTCTTCTTCTTGCTTTCCACCACTCTTCGTTGGCGTCTTCTTCTTCTTCTTTGGCCTCTTTGCCTTCACTTTCTTCTTCCTGGCACTTGGAGCTGGCACGCCACCAGTTGCCGACGCCACTGCCGCCGCGTTTTTGCACTCCTCCTCCGTTGCGTAGCTTCGGGCCGCAACACAATACTCCCCCACAGAATGCCACATGGCAGAGTTGTAGTCTGCAGGGACCCAAAAGATTGTACCGGCACGGCCCAGTTTGGTCTTCTGCTGCAGGATGTCTCTGGGTATCTCCGTTCGCCAGGGGCGCCACTTCGAAATCGGCACTCCTCTCCACGCTCCCCACTGGTCCTCTTGTTGGAGGGGAAGCCATGCCCACGGCAGTGCCCCTCGGTCTGGAATCTGTGTCTCCTGGGTTTCGTCTTCATCGTCATCATCTCGGGCAGGCGGCTCCTCCTCCTCATCTCCGGAAGGCGGCTCCTCCTCCTCATCTTCTTCAGTCTCTTCGAACTCCTCACTCTCCGAACTCTCACCCGGCAGCAGCCTTGCCTTTTTCTTCGGAGGTTCCTTAGCCGCTGGCTTCGCTCGTGGTCTCTTCTTCGGCTTCTTTGTCTTCTTGTAAGACGAGAGAATCTCGGCAAGGTTCTTTGCCCGTCGTCCGGACACAACGGGTTGTGGATCTTTGCCCCGCACACCAGCTCTGGTTGTCGACGCTTTTTTTTCGGTTGCCTCAGGGGAATGCAACGTGGAACCACCCTGGCTCAGGTTGACCCACGTTGGCATCGACTTCACCTTTCTGCGACCTTCTTCATGGTTTTGGAGTGCTCCGAGGACCGTCAGTGCTCTCGCAGGCTTCGTTAGGAGGTCGTTGAGCAGGCTGCCCGCAGTCACGGTCGTCTCAATTCCACGACTTGGTAGCTGAAGTTTCCACCTGACGCCAACGGTGCTGGTTTGCGTTGCTGCAACCTGTGGGCAGTGGAGCGGTAAAAGACTTCGAATACAATCTTCGTTCGAAGATTCGAATGTTCGAACGAACGTTTTTTTCTTCGAACGAAGAATGTTTTTCGAAGAATAACGTAGAGGACGCATGCATGGTCAAAAGCGCTCAGCTACAAGGTAAATGCGGTACCTCCCATTCAGGAATGTCCCCTCCCATGTAGCCATGCTGCACTCCTGCTGCGACTGCTGCCTGGAGCACCGTCTGCCACTTCGCCGGTGTTGTGCTTTGCAATTGTTGTACTCCCCCGGCTTGCTGCGCTCCTTCGTCCGTCTGGGCTGCCTCACCACCAGCCCGCGCCTGAGCGGTGACCTTGACGCCTTTCAAGCGGCCCGTTGATGTACATTTGCCCCACCCTGGGGGCTCTGAGGAGGGGAATCTGAGCATCACGGTACGGTCTTCACGCCAGCTCTCCACTGCGCCGTAGGCGTGCCAAACAAGCGCAAGCATACGTATTATCGGGGTTGGGGTGCCTTTTTTGTTCGGGACTGCGAAGGGGAAGGCGCGGGCGACCAGTGCACAAGGCAAGTCCCTCTCCACAGCCACATCTTTGCAATCGGCTGATAAACACTTTCCGAAACAGCGCCCATAGGTTGACAGTGGCGTAAGCCAAGCGTACTTCGGGTCCCCTAAAATGGGCGTATGCGGATTGGGTACGGATTTCCCTAGAATGAGGTCAAGGTAGGGGCGGGTGACTCCGGATTCAACGATTACCTGGCGGCAAGTGTCGAACTCGGCGCTGACATCGAACACTTCGTTCACCACCACGTAATCCGGATCATATTCTTCTGAATCCTGGGATCCAAAATCTAGCGGGTCATCCAAACGGCGAGAAGGGGATGGTGACGGCTCCAAATCCGCTGAACGCTGCGGCGCTGGGTGCTGAGCCAGTTGTGTACTACTCTGGGAAGGTGTTCCTGGCGCTGATCGTGACGCTTGGGCAGAAGTTGGGTGCGCCTGAAGCAACTCCTGAGCACAGCGCGAAAGATTCGAAACATATCTTCGAACGAAGATTCGAATATTCGAACGAAGAAAAATCTTCGAACGAGAGTTCGTTCGAGGATTCGAAGATTCGAACGAAGACTAAATTCGAAGGACTACAACGCATGCCTGCAGGGCTTGGAGAATAACACATACCGCCACCAGTCTTGCGACATCGGCCTTGTCTTCCTTTGTCAGCACCATTGAGCGGCATCGTCTATTAAGGATTCGAACAATGCAGCGTTTGGGCAAGAGACCGGGCGCGTTGTACCGTGAGCTACAATATGGGAGTGCGTGTACAAGAAGGCATGCTCCATGGTTTGTAGTAGAGCAGAGAGCTGGTAGTCATCTGTGGTGCTGCCCCCTCTGTTTGTGAACCGCAAGTAGAAATCCTTTAGCTTGGCATTCGTGGTTTCAGCCAAGTCCTGGCAGTACATCCCAAGCCCGTAAGGTGCTATCGCCTCTAGGATTCTGGGCACATCGAACTGCAAGATTATCAGATAATGAGAACGGGTATCAGGCAAACAGTGTGCGCGAAATTCCCAGGCCGCCTGCCGACAGTCCGCTGGGAGGTCAATGTCGATGCGCTGATAGGTGCGATAGAGCCGTTGCATCACGTCCCGCAACCGCATGACAGCCTGGTTACCCAAGTGCTCGTCGGCCAACCCCAAAACATGAGCAATACCATCCCATATAAATAACAAACGCTTGGTTTCTTGTCCATCAGGTCTACAAGTTCCACCTAGCTGCCAACCACACAGAGCAATCTTCAGCATGTTATTGATAGCGTTGCGTGCTTCCCTGCTGGCGGACAAGCATAGCCTTTCCAAGTATTCCCCAAGCAAAGCACCAATTCGCATAAGCATATGAAGAACACAAATAATGGCACCGTGTCGTGGCACTTGAAGCAAAGGTTTTGAAGCGCAGCCACGAGCTTCCTTGCAGATAGGGGTCTTGCCAAGTCGGGACGCATCACCCGTGCGCGTTCTGCGCCGGTGACAGCCCAGGTACCGCCTCTTGAGAGGGTTCCAAAGGCCCAAGTTGTGAACTGACGGTATATACCAATGCTCAGTAAGTCCCAAAAACTTCTTCAAAAACGGTAAATCCCCGCCCAGCATAACACTTGCCGCACAGCGTGCGCCCTTCACGATGACGGATCGCGTAGTTATGATCTGCTGCAGGACCTAGTAGCGTACAAAGCGCAATCAAAATTTTGTTCGAAAAACATGTTCGTTCGAAGGAAAAGCTTCGTTTGAACGTTCGAAGGTTCGAACGAAGGCAATATTCGAAGAAATCACACACCCTCAGATTCTTTTTCCAGACCCGGCGCAAATCCTTCAGATTGGAGTCACCACAGTATGCCAGCTCTAAAACCCAAATGTGTGCTGCATTGCGGGCTAGATGCTCATGATTTCGGATGCGAATGGTAAGCTGAGTCCAGCTTATACCCGCTACAGGATAACCATCGCCACTCACAATGAAAACCAACCCATCTTTGCTGGGCTGTAGAGTTTCATAGAGGCAAGGCTGTGTGAAAACGTAGTTGATCCAGTGATCAAACGGCCAGGAGACATTTCGGATGCCAGTTTTCTTGTCGATGTGGCCAACAAGGTGCAGGGGCTCCTTCATCCTTTTCCAAGCCAAGTTGACTCTCCGGCGGCCTGGCATTGGTTTCCCAAACCTTAGGCCAGTCTGTTTGTACCATACGTCCGCACGCTTGGAAATAAAGCGCGATAGAACCCGAAGGCGGCGTCTAGGGATTCCCAAATCGAGAAGTAAAGCGACTGCTTCTTCAGGCGAGCATTGAGCATCGCTGTGCCACCGTAGAAGTTGATTCAATCTCTGCTTGTCAGCGCCTGGGTTGACTCGTGTGTAGATTGAGTGTAAAAGCTGGCGTCCCAGGCCGGAGGAGGTGAAAAATTGCACAAGCGCGTCCTCAACGTCCTGGCTATAAGCATTTGTCGTGCCTACCGCGTTTTTGAGCGTAATTCCAAGTTGCACCATTGGTCAAACAGTGACACCCTTAAAAATACAACAAATCAGTTGAAAAAACAAAAAAACCCTTCTTTCTGGCAGAAATCTGCGTCTCTCTGGCACAAATCTGCGTTTTTCTGGCACAAGTCTGCGGCAATCGCCTGTCAATCTGGTGCGCGCGCTGCTGTTGCTGCGCTTTTGCGGCAATTCTCCCCAGCAGCTTGGATTCAATTGGATTTAATTGAATTGCGATTAAAGCAAATACAGTCTTCGAATTCGAATCTTCGTTCGAAGATTCGAATCTTCGTTCGAGGACTGAAGTTCGTTCGAAGAAAATACCCCCCCCAGTGGGTCTCATGGGCCTACACCAGCGCCATTCTGACGGACTTGATCAAGAAGAGTACTACTTGGCGCTGGGGCCCACAAGAGCAACAAGCGTTTGACGAGCTCAAAGACAAGGTGGCCAACGCTAAGTGCTTGGGCGTGCCTAGGGCACAAGGGGAGATTATCCTAGTGACCGACGCCAGCAATGTGGGCGGTGGTGGAACGTTGTTCCAATGGCAAGCACTAGAGAAGGAGGAGTTCGACTCGGCCATTTCCCAATGGGGGACGGAAGGTCTCAACCGAGATGGAACCCTCAAGCACAGCTACCCTGACGACAAGTGGGTCCTAGTACCTCTGGGCCACTGGGACTGGAAATGGAACCAGGCCGGGGGGCACTACTCCACCTATGAGCAGGAATTGCTCGCGGGTATGCTGGTGCTATCCTCACAAGCACGACTGTTGGGGAGTAACCCTGTGATCTGGCTGTGCGACCAAGAACCGGTCCGCAGTTACCAGAAACGCCCCCAACCTGAGAAGGCCAAGCTACGGCGCTGGTGGACCTACCTCAGTCAACTACGGCTGACGGTACACCATATCCAGGGAGTGAAGAACGAGTGTGCAGACTACATCAGAGGCAACAACTTCGACGCCCTGATTGGTGCCCGGTCTGAGGCGCTGGCTAAGGAGGCGTTCAGCCGTATGGACGTCCACTTGGACCTCAACATGACGATGATACGCCCCCTGGATGGACTCCAACAATCGGAGTACCTGAAGGAGTTTGGGGATATCTACAAGCGCCTGGAGAAACGCCTTGAACCCCTCCTGGTCAACCAAGATCAGTGGAAGAGGGACAAGAGCTACCTCTGGCACGAGGACCGCATTGTGGTGCCTAGTGACAGAGTCCCAGCGCTGCTGAAGTGGACCCATGAGTCCAGCGGTCATGTGGGTGCTGACCGTACCCTGAGGCTGTTCAAGTAGTGGTTCCACACTACGTGGACTGACGACCAACTGCGGAAAACCCTCCAGCCTATCGTGGACAAGTGCCCGTGCAGGTCCTGCAAACCAGGGGATATCAGGGACAGAGGTCTCTACTCGACCCTGCCCATCCCTCACTGTGCTAACAGTGTTCTATACGTGGACTACACGGAGATGCCGAAGTTCGGGGGCTATGACTTCGCCCTCGTGGTGACCTGTGGGTTGACCAGGTTTACCAGGGTGTTCCCATGTACCAAGCACATTACCGGGGAGGAGACTATCAAGATACTCCTGGAGGAGTGGTTTTGTGTCTATGGGGCGCCCAAGGAGATCAACTCCGATGAGGACGTACGAGTACGCTCAGATACCGGTTGGTACAAGAGGGTCCTGAGATCCCTCAATGTCCAGGTGTCTACGGGGATTCCCTACTCGCACACGAGCAACCCCTTATATGAGCGACAGATCCGTGTCCTGAAGGAGAATGTACGGATATGGTGCAAAACTGAACGCACCAGAGACTGGGTGAGACTACTCCCCGTCATATCCTTGATGATGAACTCCCAAGAGAGTTCAGCCACTGGCTACTCGCCCCAGGAGCTATTCCTAGGGGGCCCGGCATGGTTCCTACATGCCCCCTATCCAGAGGACACCCATTCTTCTGTGGGTGAATGGGTCCAAGAGCAACAAGCGAAGGTGGACAAGGCCAAGGCTATGCTCCAGAGAGTGAGGGAGCGTCAGTGGAACAAGAAGAACAAGCACCGAGTACCGGCCACCTACCAAGAGGGGGACTGAGTTGCATTTTGGAGCAGGGTCACACCCCCTGAGTTACTGTACATATGGCTGCTGTCCTTCGATGAACTTCGGCTCGCCATGAACGCTCACTTGCCCGTGGTTAGGCCGCTTTTGTGTTATGCTCGCTGGGGGGCAACCCCCATGCACCAAAAAAGAGGGGGACTGAGTGCTGGTGCACCACAGTCGACTACCCGCCTGGCCACGCTCTACCAGCGATGACCCTTACTTCGGGCCGAACAAGATTCTATCAGTGGATGGACATCGTATCACCGTGCGGTGTTCTCCCCGTCTAGGTCTGGTGTGCGCTGCTCAACACCTGAAGCGCTACTATGATCCTGAAGACCTCTGTGGGGAGGAGTGGGAGCTGAACGACGAGGAAATCGCCGCCCTAGACCTGCAAGGGGCTGCCAGCCCTATGGAAGTTGAAGGGGAACAGCCCGACATGAACGCCGAGGAGATGGCTAAGGAGGGCTTCTACCTGGTGAAGTCTGTCCTACGCCACCGCTATCGCCAGGGTTGGCGCTTCCTCACCCTCTGGGAAAGGTTTGGAGTCGAACAGGCCACCTGGGAGCCCTTCTCTGCGTTTGTTCTACCTGAGGGACGCCTAAGCTCAGTTCTGGTTGACTACTTGTCCCAGAACAACCTTGGTGAGTTGCTGAGGCTCGCTGAGACGCTTGCCTCCAAGACTAAATCTAGGGACTGAACCTTACCCCTAAGTGTGCTACGTATGTCTGTGTGTGTCTCACTTCTCTCCCGGGCGTGGCTCCCGGAGACCGGGCTTCGCTGATGTCGGACCGAAGGTCCTAGTCAGGTACTGGTACCACTCCTATGGCGCCCAATTTCTGTGCTGGCGCCTATCCTTGGGGGAAGACGGCAAAAGCCCTACCTACTAGAGGGGAGGGGTGGCCAAGTGTGCTAAGGGCATTCAAAACGCCCATGTTTGCTAAAGGCCAAAAGCTAACGCACTCCCATGCCCCAAAGGAAAAGCACGCGGGACAGGAGACACCACTACTCTACACACGCTACCTACAGTGGCACCATCCTGGTGGGCGAGCACTTCTGCAACTGGCTCAAGCCCCCACTCAGGACCACTCCTACACGCACACTCTACTGGGTGTGGTTGAAGATCAAGTCGTGGGTCCTAATGACCCTCCTGTGAAGAAGACAAGAGAACACAGCGCTGCTAAGCAACTGTGGCCTAACAGGGGACGCCACAACGCGTTTCCCCTGCTAGGGCTTGGAGGGAAGGGGTGCTCTTGTTGCGTGCACCGCGTGGATGTCGATGGAGTCGAACTGCCCTCGCCACTCCTGGCGGAGGTGGAATCAATTGTTTGTGTGATCTGCGCCCTTGTTTAGCAGGGCTAGAAAAAAATGGTACGCTGCTGCACCAATCACCCTACCTGCCCACCTGTAAAGCAAAGGCCAATGAAGGGGTGTTTGCGGCTGAGGAACCAAGCCACACTCCACGTATTATACGCTTCTCAGTGTGACCCATAATACACTGTCCTCAAACACGCCCTGTCAAGCAAGCAAGCGTTAAGAGACTCCTCGGGTTCTCTTAAAGAACGTACCGAGGAGCCCCTGGGTAACCTAAACAAGGTTTACCGTGCGCATTTCGCGTGGCCTACCCTTTAATGCGTGTGTGAATGCACGAGCATGCACGAGTTTGTAACCGACCTGTGCCAATCACGGTCTGGCTGCCTAATCTTACCAACAATCACGAACTCCACCAGGGGGTGGCCCCGCCTGGGCTTACCTACCTTACCTACCGGTGGAGAGTGAAGCAAGGTGAGGAGAAAAACGAAGCGCAAGCGAAATCGTCGCTATGCATCTGTGTGTATGTCTAATCACCCTGATCTGACCTCTAATCATCTGCAATCTTTCTAATCTAGCCCTCTATCGTTTGTTAGCGCTGCTACAAGACTCGTTCACGGAGACACGGGACGAGCAATGTGCATGCTGCATACGAGACAAGCACACCTGAGGTTTATACCCGATTCATTGAAGTCTTTTGGTTGATTGTCGAATTCTTGATTTTTGACTTTTACTGTCAGTGTGGGTGGAATCTGTATGTTTATTTATTAATGTGTGTCCCGTCATTTTCCAGTCTACGTGGGACATACGTTTATAATCTCATTATTTCTGCATTTTCCGGCGCCTCGCTAGGAGCCGCTCCTGCGCGCCGCCTTTTTATGCGTAGGAATTTCTTGATTTAAAAAATCGAGAGATGACTATAATTTTTATAAAAATGTGCTTCTGATGCACAATTGGATTCTGCTCAGGTGTGTTGTCTTAGAACAATTCTAGGCCGTCATTTGACGGATTTAGGTGTTGTCGCTTCGCGTTTGCGTGGATTCGTCCATAATTCTCCCATTCCTGTCTGTACAGATACCCACGCGCAGCCTCGCTGAGTAGGCCGTGTTCGGGCCGAAACGCAGCAGCCTGGAGAGACCGAGCAGAACCCAAGACCCCACCACGGGGCAATTTAATTTTTTTAACGACTCCCTTCGCCCTAAGACAGGTCACAGGTCGCCAGCAGGTTTACGAGAACCCATGCGAGTGTGTATATTGTGTCTTGCGTTGGGTTTATGTCGCGCTGCGTCTTGGAGGGAGGGATGCACATGCACATGTTTTGCCATGCTCCCAAACTAACCCAACCAAGCCACAGGAACCCCGGCAGTGCCATGAGCGCTGAGCTTTCTGTAGGAAATGTCACGAACAAAGCAGCAAAAAGGCGCCAGCCATGGTGAGCGCCCATTTTTCTGTGTGAGGGAAACTATAGGTATTTTAAAGTAGATGTGGAAACCAAGAAAAGGCCAAGAAAAAATCCCTTTTTCCTGAAAGTGCGACAGTGGTGGCCACCACAGCACAAGGGGGGAGTAAGAAAAAGTGCTTTTCCAATGCTTTGAGGCATACTCTAGTTGTATTAGAGATGCACTGAGCACACAGGCATATCTATCTTAGTATTGAAACCAGACCGGGTGGTCAGGAGCAGAGGTCGCAGTGGCATGGGCAGCAACATTGCTTGGCACCGAAGACATAACGATAGTGTTGACTGAATAGTATCCTGCAAACAGATATGGTACACATAGCCAATGAAATACCTGATATGCACATATGAGAAATCCACCCTATCATCCACTAATTGAATAACTACTAAACATCAAAGATTGCCCTATCTATCCCACATCCTATGTTCCTAACAAGGAAATTGAATATGATATACCCTATCCCACATATATCCCATATATAGGGCCAAATAATGCTCCCTTAGGGGTAAAATGCCAGGGTAGGGTTGTGACCTGCTTCACCCCCCCACTTAAAACGACTGCCACGGGCAGGAAGTACATGCCCAAGAGGAACGTAGCAGTCACAAACAGCAGCAAATCACAGGTTAGCAGATTCTCTCCCATAGGGAATCGAACCTCCGCAGGCAATCCCGGAGCCGGCCGCACGACCGCTGAAGTAGCTCCGATCGGTGGGAATCGAACCACGGCCAAAATACACATATTGCCTAACGGGATCCCGCAGGTCCCGCAATAAGTAGTAGGCGAAATCGCGAGCTGTTGCGCGTAGAGTCTGGTCCCTGCGTGTCGCATGAGGCATGTGGGGTCCAGCAGGTAAGGGCAGGTAGTTTTTCAAAGAATTAAAACTAAAGGCAAAGTGAAATCACACTTTTAAACAAAACTGAAGATAATGGTACATGCGAAGCGGTGCGACGCGAAAGTGCAAAAATTTCACTTTTTGAAAAAACTGCCAGGAGAATTGACGGGAGTGTCAAACAGCAACGTAGGACTGTGCCTGCACAAGGGAGCACGAGGGATAGTAGAGATAGAGGCCAGGGAAAGGATCACAAGGTACACAACAAAATCTGATGGCTCTCAGCCAGGGGACTGTTCTGTCCTGTCCTGCAGTGCAACGCGGGGCAACCGTGGTAACAGTCCTTACAGCCACCACAGCCCTTTTTTCACAACCTGGAACAGTAAACACTGTGATTGTGTCTTATTGTTGCCTTGCGATGCATTACTGTCTTGCGCCTGCCTCTGTCTTGTGCATGCTTAGGCCCACTAATAAACACGGCCACGATGGCCCCACAGTGCGCGCGGTAGCTCACTAAGTAGAGGAAAGAGGTCACGATGGCCTCAGGGTAAACGATCGACGATCATTTAGGCACAAACCAAAACACGGGTACGATGCCCACACCTTGCACCCACGTGCTTTAGATCGTTTATGAGGGCTTGATGTGCTTGATGTTCTTGATGCGCTTGCCCGTAACGCTTGTAGTAATGAGTGAGCTCTTGCTTGTAAGATGCAAACTTGCTTGATTACTTGCTTGTAAAAGGCCGAGACAAGGCCTAGCCAAAGGCCCACTTGTCAAACAGACCAGACACCAAAGAAAGATGATCGGCCAGGATGAATGAACCAGTCACGGTTGTGACTGTACGGTACGGGCACGGCTCAGCCAAGGGTTGTGTCCGTGCGGATGTCTAACTTAGCATGTGTGTCACAGGTGATGCACCACATAGAGGGTAAAGGAGGAGGTACGGAGATGGGATGAGGGTGTGAGTAGACACACTTAAATAGACAAACCTCATAACCATGTAATAGTAACCTGACCTCACTGCTAACCCCTCACCTAGGAGCCATACTACGTATATATATCATATATACACATAATAGAGCGATGCACACCGACAAACACAAGACACACTTGTGCGCGCACACCCATTGGCAGGGCCCGGGGGCACACACTCGCCCGGAGGGCATCACAGAGTGTGGGCCTCGCGGTGGCGGCCTTGGGGCACGTGATGGGGGCACTCCACACATACGGCACGTGCAAGAGCTTCCACAAACTACTCACGTACACACAACAAACAGTAAGCATATCCACAATAGAACACGTATATAGATACGCCACCTTGTTGCTTGGTGTTCGTGTGTGTCTTGGGGGCGTGCGTATAAACACTTAGGTTAGCTTGCGTATTACCTTTGTCGGTGGGTGTGCCACCGGCGGGCCGTAGCGCAGGGGGTCACCTCCAGGTCGCAAATTGGGGAGGTCGCCCGTACGGTCCCGCTGGTGTATCAGCCCACCCTGCTCCCCGGGGGCACGATGACACGCCCCGACCCCAACCCCTCTACACCGTGTATGACGGTTCATGTTTACACCTCCGTGTGTAAACTTGGGCCGGTGTACACGGCTACAAAACCCCAAAGGCAGGTGTCAACCTAGGTCTTGCTTGTTCGGGGGGCGGGTGATAACCAACGTAATAGGCAACCATATAATCCCGTAACTAAATTAATGGCATGCGCACACACACGCTACCATTGGCCACGGGCACACCCGGTTTTGGTGTGTCTCGGACAGAGAGACTCGTGTGTGTTGTGGAAATCCAAGTCCACGCACGGGTCTCTATAAAGAAAAATGCCACGCCCATATCCCAACCCGTTTGGTTGGGTGTTGGGATAGAGGACCCCTCGGGTGTTGTGGAAATCCAAGTCCACTCGTGGGGAACTCTAGAGAAAACATTAATATACATATTCTCTCATAAACATATGCATGTGCACACTCGCCCTTTTCATCATATTGTTTGTTCCCCCTCGTTGCAGGCAGGAATTCCCCCGCGAAATTCATCAAGGACATGAAGAGCACACCCAGCCAGCATGCGGCCCCATGCAATGGCAATGGAGGGTACCCACTCCCAACCCGGGCACGCATAGCGACCGGGGACAAATACCCAGGCGGCGGAGACGGCCCAAATCCGCAACGCCACTCTCTGCCTTTGAAGACCCCACCCACTCATAGAGTGACGGGGCAAAGGCACCCATTGCAATTCATATTAGAATACTTGTATTGTAGAGGACGACCCCTCCCTCTAGGCTTAAGTCCTCGCCGTATGTAGTGGCAATTTTGCACGCCACGAAATGTTTTCCACGTAATGTGAGCCACACGAGTACTTCGTACCTTGTATACCTACCCTCGTGTGGACAAGGGCAAATCGGTGGAAAACCATCACGCCCAACACAAAAAGGGAAAATGGGTTGTACCCGCCAACCCAACGAAGTTTTCAAGCCTTCGCCATTTTGAGAAAATGATTTAGCTCGTTGGCTTGGGTCACGGGTCAGGGACGGTCGTGGGGTCGTGGTTTCGGTACGGGGCGGCACTCCGAAACCTTGCAAACACCACCATGCGCACAACCCGGCAGAGTCTTCGGGAAGTGCTTGCCACATTGTTAGCACCCTTGACAGGGGGCGTCATCGTGGGCAGGACTGACGGCAGTAGTCCTGGTGGTGGTAGGAGTGCTCCAGTAAGACCCAAGGATAGGGGTTTGAATGGCATTAAGACCCCCGAAAGAACACGTCCCACTTCCGCCCCAGGCTATATGCCACGCCACCCCACCCCAAGGACTCTCAAGCCTTTAGCGGTGAGAGAGGTAGACGGTGGGGTAAACCTGCAGTACCCACCGCCCTGCTCGGGTGGGGATTTTTGTAACCGAGGAGCGCGCCGTGCATGCACATCTTCTTTCCTGTCTCCCACCGCTTCTCGCTCTCTCCTCCCTTCCCCAAACAGTAATATATCCATATTGGTTAGGGTTTTCTTTTCGTGGCACGCTCATGAGAGCGGTCCACCAAGGTGGGCAAGGATGTCAACGGTTTGGGTGAGATTCCGTTTCTGCAAGTAATCTGTCCAAACTTTGTTGTAGGATGGTAAGAAGGTTTCAACGGGTTCCTCGGTATCCCAATCTTTGGTATAACCCTCCCACCGCACCTTGAAGAGAAGTCTCTTGCGGTAAGTACGGTGACTTAATATTTTCTTGACATTATAGGTGTCCTCCTCAAACTGGGAGGGCACTCTAGCAACCTCCTCCGTGTAATTTAGAGGCACGGGGGAGCGAGGGGAGTTGACCGTTTTCATTAAACAATCAACGTGGACGTCAACTAACCTCCGTTGGTCCACTTGAATAACATAGAGGTCGTGCGCCTTCTTGGCCACAACCTCATAGGGCCCATCCCAATAGGGACAAGTCTTATCGCCAAGATTTTTGCGTTGGCGACGGACCCATACGCGGTCCCCTTTTGAGAAATTGGGGGACATCCTCCTACTCTTATTATACTTACGAGCCATTGTCTCTTGCACTTGAATCATAGCCCTCCGTGCAAGAGCAATAAGCTCCTCACGCCGTTGGAAGTAGTGAGCGGCGTCTTGGGCCACCCCCTTAGGCTCAGCAAGAGGAGGCCCCTTAGTACGGTTGTGTTTACCAAACACAATCTCGTTAGGTGTATAACCTGAAGGACCTGTAGTCTCATGCCACGCTCGTACAACGGCGGGCAAAACCTCTACCCAATTAGTTTTCTTCTTCTTCAAGGTAATGGCTTTAGCAACGGCACGCCTTAGCTGCTTGCCAGTATTTTCGGCCTTGCCATTACCTTGGTGCCTACCCGCGAGACACATAGTCGAGCGGGCACCAATCTTAGAACAAAGGGTTTGGAAATATTAGCTCACAAATTGTGGCCCACGGTCGGAGCATATTTCACGAGGAGCTCCGAACCTATCCACCCAGCGCTCCATTACCAAATGGGCCGCTCTTCTCCCCGTTAGCCCTTCATCCTTGTCTTCACGACGGGGTTTAGGAATAGGGATCGCGATGAGGTAGCCGGAAAGCCGACATACACATAGGAGCATTCGGTCATACACCTCTCCATCGTGGGAGGTGGAAGGGTAGTGAAACACATCAAGCGCTATGGAGTCCATGGGCTCCATAGGTATAGGCATAGGGGTCATGTACCCTTGCTTGCGCTTGGTGTCATGCGTGTGAATGGCACATGAGGGACACGTTTGACATTGCAGTTCCACTGCTTTGTACAACCCCTCACCTTCCACGCCATGGTTAATTTCCTTCCAGTGTTTTTCCACACTGGAAGTAGTTAAGTGAAATGCATCATGGTATTCGGCTACCAAACGATGCACTAGCGGCGTGGGAACACACCACTGCTTGCACGTCCACAACTTCCGAGACGTCCATTACGGACGAGCTTGTTATCCACCAACCTCACTCCATCTTGGAAGCTCCCATTCAAGGCATCTTGCCACATTTGTTTGTAGCGTTGACAATTTGGGTAGTGTTTAGCCCAATTTATCTCAAAAACATTGGGAGCATCCTTCCCATGTATAGGAGTTGCTTTCTTGTGGGACTTCCAAGATTTTTTTATCTTGACAATTCGCTCCAGTCTCCGAAGCTTTCTCTTTTGCTTCGTCCCCCCCCCCACTGGAGGCGAAGCCAGAGGGGGTGGATCACACGTGGGTGCTAGTGGCGGCGCTTTCAAAATGGCATGGTTGGGTGGGGAACAAGCGCGTGGAGGTCCGTACGGACCACCGTAGCCTTGAAAATTGGGCTACGGAGGACCTCAAAACCGTGGGGGGTCCCTCTCCACGCCAAGCACGTTGGCATGAATTGTTCTCTAAATTCGACCTCCATGTGGTTTACACTCCGGGGCCAGTGAACCCCGTGGGTGATTTCTTGTCCCGTTGGGCTTACCCTGCTAACCCGGCGTTGGGTGATGTGTCCATACATGGGACGGCCCAAGCGGCCGGGGATGTGCGGGACATGATGGCGGCCGAGAAGGAGGAACTTCTCGCCCGCCCCCTTGTATTTAGGGCGGTTGTGGCGCCCGTTGTTACTAGGTCTAAAGCGGCGCCTCGGGCTCAAGGGTGGCGTAGCATTCTTTCTCCCGAGGGCTCCAATTCAATTGGCTGCCTGACAACTTGCGGGAGAAAAAGGCAAGGGGGCGTAGGGCACCATCGGGACCTTCCTGCTGTAGGGCCGCCCCCACCGCCCAATTACTAGCGTCCGGGGTGAGGACAAAGTCCTTATCCCAATCGGGTAGTTGGAGGGGAACAATATCCGTAATAGCACGCTTGAGCTTCAAAAAGGCCTCGTTAGCCGAAGCATTCCATGTTAGGCCTATCTTTTTGCCATTCTTATGCTTAGGCAAATCCTTCAACATATTAATCAAAGGGGTAGCTATGGAGGCGTAGTTTTGGACATAGCCCGAATAATAGTTGGCGAGCCCCAAGAACCCCCGGAGCTCCCGAACATTATCCGGTTTGTCCCTGAAAGTGCTGCCCTGGGTCGTTGATGGTGCCGGAGGGCTCAGGGCCGGCAAGACCAGTGGGGCAGGCACGCGAGGAGTCGACCTGAACGCTGCTGTTGGGGGCAGAACCGGATACACGGACACCAACGGAGGCGAGAGCAGCAACAACGGAAGCAAGATCCATGCTGATTGTTATCCGGCAAAAAATCCCAGTCTATGAAGAAAATTGATGCGGATTATCCTAAGTACATCTGAGTGTCCATATCTGTCTGAAAAGATTTATATAAATCCGATTGTGAAAAAATATTTGGCTGATTTGGCTTCGGGCGCGCCTCAGCGGCAATTGGCGATTCCAGGTAATGAAGCGGTACCCAGAACCCCATGACCAGGTTACGGCATACAACCGGTCTCCGGTCCACTAACCCCATGTACGGAAGTGTTCCGTGCTGTGAAGCCCCGCATCGGCAACCGATGCACCGCCAGCGGAGATTTGTGTATCAGAATATCAGGAATCAACAGGGTTTTATTTTCATATTGTTTCCGTCAATTTTTACGCTTCCGTTCTGATACTCACTGTTCTGACTGCTGGCGGTTGGATCGCGACTTTACCGTAACCGCCAGTTTAACTGTAATTAATGGAAATTTTAACCCAATCCGTCACGAAGGCTCCAAAGTCGCCAGGAACTGCATGGATGCTTCCGCAATTTTCATAATTAATACTCGCAACCTTAATCCGAATTTTTCAGGATGTCGAAATCGGATTTTCGACTTCGACATCCCCGCACTTGATTTGACCTCCTTCGAGTGGACCTACGTGCTTCCCTATGCACGAATCAACTTTCCTTTTATCTTGCCCTCCATTTGTCTTAGAGATACGGGCAAAACAAAGTTGATTCGTGAGGCCACTTGTGAGGGTCATATCTCGTGCCGCTTGCGAGCAATGACGATAAGGAAACGTGGGAAGTATTCACAATACTCCCGACGTAATTTAGGAAGCATTATATGCCTTGCGTCTCCACACGTGCGCGCCAGTGTAATGGATCATGGTCAAGAGGGTAGAGTTTGCGTTACAACTCTTTGGCCATGACATTGCGTGCCTTAAGATAACTTTCGAGTGTAGCGCGCGAGTGTTGGTGTTGCATAGGAACTCTCCTTGAGTTCCTATGAGCGAGTGACACAAAGTTATGCCCTTGGAGGGGCATGACATATCGTGGTGGGAGCTGCCTTTTTGGGCAATATGTGGTATGTGCCATGTGTGGTGTTGCGTGCCCATTTGGCGGGTCCATTGCTCCAAGACAAGCCCGCCAATGGACCTCATATTGTGCAAGCCCCTTCTCCATACTCCCCACGATCAATTGCAAGCCTAACCTTCGTGAAGGGAAGCTTGTGTGGCGATCCCAAAGCGATGCGTTGGGAGCAAGGTGTGTGTTTTGCAATTTTCCATATTTTCATGTGCCCACTTGGGAAGTAGCGCTCGTAACCTTTCAAGGCGCCCCAAGTGGAGCACATATGTGGGATCGAAGGTCATTGGTGTCAAGTCATTGTGTTTAGAAGGATTAGTTGATTGCACGATCCAATCCGGAGATATTATAATATAATTGTGTGCCTTTCAAGGCACTTTTGTGTGTGCTTGTGCCAATTTTGCCATTTTTGGCCCGTCATGATGTCAAGTGGCGACCGTGTATCTCAACGTTGCGCTCAATTGACATCATGACCCAAGTATGATATGAGGGTACATACTTCGGTGCCCAACATATCTTGGACCCGGCGAATAACTCCTCTTAGGCTTGGCATACCGTGGCCGCCATGTTGGCGATTTGGGACTATCCCAAATCATGGGCTCACTTGGCGACCCTGCCATTCCCAATACCGGAGGAGTTGGGCGACGCCCAAAAGATATGTTGGACAAATATGACTTGATACCAATCCTATGGCACACTCCGGTCCGAGTCGGGCATGTGCCTCATTTGCCCCAACCATGAGTGTGCGCATTTTTGGCCATTTTGAGCAATTTTCCACTTTTGCTGCCCGCCGTGCACTATGTTCTAACCCTCGTGCACGCCGGACGCATGGACCAATGGACCATATATGACATGGGTGTTATGGGTAATGGTCCCCATGGTCCACACACCACGTGGGCGAAGCGGAGCCACCTTCGTTAAGGCGCTAGCCCAAAGTGAGTGTGCGCAATTTTGCAATTTTGACATTTGTGGACCCAATTGGGATCGTCACCACGGCGAGTGGCATGGAGATCTTTGAGAGCCAAGGGCATGGGAGTCTCCATTGGACTCCCGGTGGATCGCGTATGGGATGGCGGATCCGATCTCCAAGCCGGCGTGGAGATATACTATTGGGAGCACACCGAATTTTGGCTCATTTCAAGCAGCCAAAATGACCCCATTTTGGGACCCCAATTTCCCCCTTCCGTGTGGTCAATTGGCGGCCCCATTTCTCTAAGCCCATAGGGAGCCCAGACCTAATTCCGGGTTGTACACTCAGATATAAGTCCTAGGTCCTGCCTCCTACCCTGTGAGCCATTGGCCTTACTTTGGCCGGGCGAGCCACGCGCGGGAATGACGCCAATTTTGGTGATTTTGGCATCATGACCCCACTTGACTCATCCGTGTTGCCCTGATGCCGGAACCTCAGAGGGAACCAGGTTGGGTGAGGGCTCCAGGGAGTTCGTACTCGAAGGGCATAGGGTCAGTTGCCTCGTCCCTACCTCTGGCGGGTCCGGACGAGGGGTCAATTTTGGGGATTTTTGAGTTAATTTCAGTTTGGGCTGAAACAGCCCATTTTCAGCTACCAACTCCTGGGTGATAATGGCGGGGCCATATCTCTGGCTCAGGGTGAAGTTGGGACCTGCCATTAAGGGAGCATAGGGAGCCACTGTCGGTTGGCCTTGGAGCCCCTTGGTTTCTAGGAACTCGCCTGTGGCTGGGCGGGACACCCCCCCCTTTTGGCAGGGTTTCAGGGTCCGGACTGAGCAGGGCATGGGTTGTGTTTGAGCCCCCGCCCCCATCAGCCACTGAGAGGGTCGGACCTGGGATTGGGATATGAGTTGGGACTGAGTGTCTATGGTCCTGTGATGCCCTTACCCCAGTCCAGTCTTAACCCCATGTGTACATATCCTGATGTGTTGCTGTACATACTTTCGTTCCCTCTTTGCAGAGTGGCAAGGATTCTGAAACGCTTTGTCACATGACATGAGCGCATTGATGCCCTTGTGAGCGTAGTGCTTTGCCTGCCTGCTCACTTGCGCGTGTCCCGCAGCGTCCCGTGGCCGGCTCCCCACGGGAACGCGTCAAAAGCGTTTCACCGCCGCGGTGTTACCCAACCCTCGCGTGCCACTCGGGGCCACCAACCCCGAGCAGCGCGTCGCAGCAGCGCGGCGCAGCTCGCAGCTCGCAGCGCAGCGCAGCGTCTCGCAGCGCAGCGCAGCGGTTCGCGGCGCCACTCAGCGACAGCGCCGAGTTCGTCACGGAGCCCGCAGCGCCGTCCAGAGCATCGCCCTTACCGCGCAGCAACCGTGAAAGAGGTGCACAGACCAGGACTCCTGCATCAGCCCCATCGGCCGACCTGGAGTCCCATCGGCCGACCAGCAAGGCCGCGTCAACCACCTCCACAACCACCGGCTGACCAGCACCAGCCGCACTTCCAATCCAGTGCTGCAGCACCCTCCTCAACAACCACAACCAGTTCGTTGAGTTGAACGAGTGCACATCAAGGACCTCAAGACCAACTACCCCCCCGCTGCCATGGTGAATTGGCAAGAAGCGGGTAGGAGGCGGCCGCAGCCCCACCCCCATGTGGCGCGCCTGCTGCGCGGATTGCTGTGGGACCAGCAATACCGCTACAGCAATCCCCAGTGCGAAGGCGGCATGCCCGGGAGCTTCGAGCTCCGGGAGGACATGGGGGAGGACCGCCTGCGGGCAGTGGAGGAGTGGCTGCGGGCGGAAGGGTACGAGTACCGCTTCCGCCGCACGCGCTGGAGGACGTGGACCCGGCCGGACAGGCCCGGCGAAGGGCTGCGCCCCGACGGGATCGAGAAGGACGAGGACCCCAACGCCTACCCGTCGGGCGCCTCGATCAACGTCTCCCTGTGGGACGTGATCGAGAAGAACTTCCCGGAACCGGGGAGCGAGCGCAGGCTGCAGGGCAGCAGCAGCGCGTCTCCGGCGACGGAGAAGCGGTCCGCCGGGGACAGGAAGCGGGACCGGAGGTGGCGGGAGTACCAGGAGTCCCTGGCCGCCGAAGCCGCCCAAGGCGCCAAGGGCGGAACCCCAGCCCCCAGTCCCCAACGGGCCAATGGTGGTCATCACCCCGGCTCCACCACCCTTGGCGACTACATCCAAGTCGCCAAGCAGACCCAGGCCAAGCCCCGTCCGCTGCTCCTGAGGGCCCGGCAGGCCCCAGCAGGCCCCAGCAGCGACGTGGAGTCGGCCCACCGCGGGAGGATGCCGGCCGACCAGGCCAGCTCCAGCAGCAGCGTCGCTCCCGAAAGGGACGTGGCGCGCGCCTGTGAGCGCGCCTGTGGGGTGCCCTGCAACCGTCGGGTTGCCCGACAACGGGCCAAGCAGTACAGCGCTGCCGTGGAGGGCGCCGCCGGCATCGCCCAGGAGGAGGCTGCGGAGTGGGCGCATGGCATGGCCATCCACACCCAGTCCATGGCGGCCATTGCGGCCGGACTCACGGCCGTAGCCGCCCATGGGGCAGCAACTGCCCAGGTCAACGGTGAGTTGGCGGCAGCCGACGAGGAAGCCCGCCTGACGCAGGAGGCCATTGCCTGCAAGGAGGCCGAGGTGAAGGCGCTGGAAGAGGCGCTTGCCCAAGAGAGGGCAAAGAAGGAGGCGGAGGAAAGGGCCCACGCCGAAGCGACGGCTAAGGCCCAGGAGGACGCCGCCAAGAAGGAAGCCATCGAGGCCGCGCGACGGAAGGTCGCTGAGGAGAAGGCCAAAACGGAGGCGGAGCTGGCGGCGTTGGAGGCGCAGAAGGCGCAGCTGCAGCAGGCCCGGGAAGCCGAGGCGGCTCGTGCTCGGGAAGAAGCCGAAGCGCGAGCTGCTGCAGCCACCGCCGCCGCCATGGAGGAGGCAGAGGCCAAACTCCGCCGCGATACTCCCCCGGGAGGATCACGAGTGGAGACCCTTCGGAAGCTTTTCGAAGGGGACGCCTCCTCCAGGATGAAGCTGGATGAGGCGGACACGGGCAGCAGTGGGAGCAGTGGCACCACCGCCCATCGACGGAGGAAGGGCAAGGGGAAGACCCCCGAGAGGCCGCGGAGGCCAACGGGTGGACACCCCCACGACAGTGACCCCTTCTTCACCGCCAGTGACGGGGATGAACGAGGCCGTCGACATCGCCAAGTGGTGGCTTGGACGGGCGGAGGCGGCGGAGACGTCCCCATGGAACCGGAAGGTGAGGATGAGGATCCCCCTCCTCCCTACCGGAGCTCCGAGTCCTCCGTGCCCGAGACGCCCAGGTGGGGCGACATGGACGAGGATGACGACATGGAGTTCGGCATCACGAGGAAGCGCCCATCCTCGGACCCACCGAGGCGACCCGGCGGAGACCCACCGGGACCCCCTGGCGGAGGACCTTCTGGACCCCCTGGAGGACGCCCACCAAGTGGACCCCCTGGAGGCGGACCACCGGGCGGGGGAGGACCCCCTGGACCGGGCGGACCCGGCGGAGGCCCTCCTGGAGGACCCCCTGGGGACCCCGACGACCCACCAGGGAGCGGCGACCCGGATACCACCTGGCGGTGGATTGTCTACCTCCGCAGGAGAGTCCAGTTGCTCGAGCTGGAGGTAGACACGGGCAAGAGCGAGATGGCTCGCATCTCCACGGTCGCCGCGCGCGCGCAGAAGGACCTGGACATCGCCAGGGCCGAGACCAAGTCGCTGACCAACGTCATCAGCGGCCTGCAGGAGAGGCTGGACGCGCTGGAAGCCCGCGGGAGCGTCGGCAGCGACCACCCACCCCTGGAGTCTGGCTCGTCGGACGACGGCTGGGGACCCGGACCAGGTCCAGGCAGACCCCAAGCCCCCGGCGGAGCTCCCAGGAGTCGCCCCAGTGCCAGTGCCCCCTCTCTCACCGCCCCCTCTCACCACAGCGCGGGCCGCCGCAACGAGCGCGTGCCGCCCGGCAGTGGCAGTGAGGAATGGCGTGATGAGTGGCTCAGCGCGGAGTACCGCAACCGCCGTGCTCCACCGCGGACACCGGTACGCCCCCGGCGCCCCGCACCACCACCTGGACCACCACCTGGCCCGGTGCCAATCTCAATGGCTGGAGGACGTTATGGTGGACTCAGGGATGAGGTTCCCAGAGGAGACGTGGAGTGGGATGTCGGCGAAGGTGAGGACCTGGACCTGGACCTGGAGGAGTTCGACATCAGCCCGCCGCGTGGTGTACGACGGGAGGCCGCTGAACTCAGCCGCCGGCGCCGTGATGAAGAGGCGTACATGGAAAGAGTACGGCGTGAACATTCTGGTTCAGCGTACGTGGAGGAACCGCGGCGTAGCCACAGGGATTCCATGGAGGAGATGGACGTGGCGGCCGTGGGAGTCCGTGGGCGAGGCCGATGGGAACCTCGGTCGACCTCGCGGCCGGCGTTCATGGTCTCTAAGGCCGCGGATGCCGCCGTGTGGGAAGACTTGAAGGACATCAAGCCCCCCATGTACGATGGCAACCCCCTCAACCTCGACCGCTTCTTGGAGAAGCTGGACGATTGGGGGCTGACCGTCACTGAAGACCTGCCTCCCGCTGATGCGGAGAAGTATGTCTTCAAACGGTTCAGGTACCGCCTGCCGGAAGTGCTCGGAGAGCTATACTTCATGGCGACCAAGGAGGGGAAAAACAAGACCCTCAAGGAAGCCAAGAAGTGGCTCAACGAGCAGGAGCGGGTGGACGCTCCGCAGGTGGCGGCCAAGCGCTGGAAGTCCATCAAGCTGGAGCATGATGGACGGGAGATCCGCCTACGAGAGTGGCGGGACTTCCGAGGGAAATACACCCTCTTCCGCCGCAACGTGGAGGATTGGAACGAGGGTGACGAGCAGGCTCGCCTGCTCTCCATGCTGCCGGAAGCATGGATCAAGAGGGTCACCAAGGAGGAATCCAAGAGGGCCAAGTCCAACCACACGGTCAAGATGATGCTCCCCAAGGAGTATCATACGAACGTGGTGGCTTGGGCGAAGAAGAACGTGGCCCGGGATGTCAAACGGCACTCCCTGCGGAACGCTCTTCTCATCACCGTCTCGGGCGATCGCGAGAAGACCGCGATGTGGCGCCTTGACGATTGTGAGTTGAGCGGCCAGACCATCCGTCTGCAGCCCATCCCGGCGCGGATGAGCTGCGACGAGATCCTGGAGTGGGTTGGCGAGGAAGTACTCAAGGAGTACCGAAACCTCCACCACACCCGCGGGTTGAGGCCCGGCGACCGCGACGTCAACTACGTTGGCGAGGGACCTGGCGGGGAAGATGCCATGGACCCAGCGGGAGCCGGCGGCGATGAGACTCTCGTCGACGATGACGACGACGATGAGCCCGCCGAAGTGGCCGTTTGTGCCTTTGTGGCCAAGAACCTGAGCTCGGGGAGCAAACCGGGAAACTGGAAGCCCCTGCAGCAGGGTTGGAGGAAGCAGGAGAAGAGGGACCCTCGCCGCATTGGCGACCCTCCGCTGTCCTTTGGGGAGTTCATACGAGCTCACCCGCAGGGCTGTTTCGTGTGTTATGGGAGGAAGAAAGGCTTCAACCATGACCACTGAACATGCCCCGTCCACAAGGCCGACACAGAGGCTTACAAGAAGGCGCACGGGTCGAAGAAGCGTGCGCCCGCGGGTATCCGGGAAGCCAAAGTGGAGGTGGACAAGGACGAGCTGGCCAAGCTGATGTCGTCGGTGGGGACCGAGTTGGCCATAGAGATCCAGGAGATCAAGCGGAACTGGGTCCCCAGGTCGGACAACAAGAACAAGGAGAACAACCAGAACAACCAGAACAAGGACAAGGACAAGAAGCCTACTCGTAGTGAGAGGAGGAAGAAGGGCGTCCACGACGTTGAGGCCGAGGAGAACACCCCCTCTTCCACAACCGACGCCCCCTAGCGGAGCCCCTGCAGCCAAGGGCCCCAGCTAGGGCGGTCGCAGGATGGTGACGTGGGAAGCGCCGAACCATCCCAGTCGGGAGTCGATAAGCACAAGGGGACTGCCGCGGGCGGAAGGCCCGGTCTGGCGCCCAGTCGCGGAGGCGGGGTGAGGGCAAGTGAAGGCACGAACCCTTGCACCCGTCCGTCCTTCGCGACCAAGAATGTGTTTGATGTACTACAGGATCTATCCGAGAGTATCGGAGGATCACCCGGACCGCAGCTGGATGCTGCAGATGGGCAGCCTGAGCCCATTGTCCACGACCTGCACCAGTCGCTTATGGAGCTTCTGGAACGGCCGGAGATCCCGAGTTTGCACGCCGTGCGCCGTGTCGGTCGCGAGCGGCAGTTGCATCTTAAGGTCCGTGCCCTATGCGGGGAAGTGGAAAAGGTTTTCGACGTGTTGGTCGACACGGGAGCTCAAGTCAGCTTGGTCAAGGCTGGCCTACTTCCACCAGAGTGTCTGACCGACAGTCGGAAGCCTGTCAGGCTGAAGGTGGCGAACGGCCAGTACATGGTGGGAGGCACGAAGGAAGCGGCCATTGGGCTGCAGTTCGTGAACCATCGTGAGCTGAGCCGCCCAGACCTCGGCAAGGAAATCCTCCTGCACGGTAGCTTCTACGAGGCCGAGATGGACTGGGACATGATCGTCGGGTACGACTTCATGATGGAGACGGACTCCGGCGTCCTCCCGGCCCAGGCCTCCATGACCCTGTACCAGGACGACCAGCTCTCGTGGCTTTCGTCACCTGAGCACCATGTGGAATGCCAATGGATCCACCCCGAACGCAATCAGCTCGAAGTGGCCGCGCTGGACACTGAGCCCACTGGGCCAGCAAACCAGGAGTACGGCGTAAGGCCGGAAGTGGCGAACCGAGTGGTCGCGGACCTGGGAGCGTCGGATCTGGCCCTGGATGCGTTCTCTTCAGGAACCTCCGCCCATCTGCGGGTATGTGAGAAGTACTGGAGCGCACAGGACTCCGCGTGGAAGAAGCACTGGGGTCCGCATCAGGGGGTGATGTGGATCCATTGCCCCCGTTGGGACATTCCAAGAGCGATAGCGAAGATTCGCAAGGACCGCTCCAAGGCAGTGCTGGTTGTTCCTCTGGGATGCACCGAGGAGGAAAGTACCCGACATTGGGTAGCCTCATTGACCAACATGACCTTGACCAAGGTCGTCCTACCGGCTGGAGAGAGTGTCTATCAGGACGCTAAGGGACAGCCCATGCCACCCCAGAGATGGCCAACAGAATTCCACTATGTGGATGGGGGCCTTGATCAGGCCGACACCACGGACTTCGTGTGTGTCAACCGTATCATAGCAGAGCCTTGGAGGCAATGCTTTGCGGTTCCCCCTGTTGACATCGAAGAATCGGACTCCGAAGACCCCCTCACTGAAGAGGAGTGGGATCTGGTTCAGGGGTATATGGATCAGCCCTTTCACGACTGGGGGAACCAGCGTGAGGGCAAAGGCCAGGACAAAGCCTGGTGGGAAGTGCACTCAATCGTCTCCGGTTCCTATGACGGGAATACCTTCGTACAGAGGGTGCTGGATCACATGTCCAGCCAAGACGAGCCGCCTGGCGGTAACCCACCCACCTACGGCGATCTGTTCCGAGGCAAGACCAGGGATGGCCCTCTGGGCCACCTGGGAAGACCACCTGAGCCGAAAGCGAGCGGGGTCGCTACCCCTCAAGTAAGCTCCGTGGTTCAAGTGCCCGGAAAAGCCAAGGCGGAGTCCGATGACTGCCCCAAGATCCAGGCATTGAGGGCCAGGCTGAAGCAGAAGTATGGTGACACCTTCTTCAGCGGTAAGCCTGTGTTTCCCCCACCGGTGCGTGGACCGTATAGCGAGGCCAAGATACGACTGAAGCAGGACCCCCGTGTGTATCGCCACCGGGAGTTTGCCCTGAGGGGCGAGAGGAAAGAGGCCATGGAGAAGATCCTCCGTGACTTCATCCAGAGAGGCTGGCTTGAGCCGTGCCACTCCGAGTGGGCCTCTCCCTGCTTCGTCGTCCCCAAGAAGGTTGCCGGTGAGTGGCGGCTCGTGGTCGACTACCGCGGCCTAAACGCCCAAACGCAGCACGACAGCTATACGCTGCCCCTCATTGAGGACATGCTGCAAAAGCAACACCGGCGGAGGATCTTCACGGTGATTGACCTGAAACATGGTTATCATCAGATGCCTCTCGCCGAAGAGTCCCGTGCCTGCACAGCCATGAGCACTCCACTTGGACCTCTCCAGTGGAAGGTGATGCCCATGGGCGTCACCAACGGCAATGCGGCTTTCCAGCGGATGCTGGAGAACCTGCTTGAGCCGGTGCGCGACTGTGCGGACCCCTTCGTGGACGACGTGATCATCGCGTCCGGGGACCCCAGCATGAGCTACGAGGAGCTCCTGGAGGCACACGAGAGGGACGTCACTCGAGTGCTGGACCTTCTGGTTCGGCACAAACTCACGGGCAGCAGTGACAAGGCCACCATTGCGGTAAGCGAGGTGGTCTTCGCTGGCCACGTAGTCGGGAACGGGCAGCGAAAGCCCATACCCGGCAAGGTGGCGGCGATTGAGCACTGGGAAAAGCCCAAAACGGTCTCTGAGCTACGGGCGTATCTGGGGTTCTGCAATTACTACTCGGGGTATATCAAAATGTATGCCGAGTATGCAGCCCCCATGACGACCATGCTCAAGGGCAACCGAGAGGAGACCAAGAAGGGGTCCAAGAAGGCTCTGGTCTGGACAGCTGAGTCCGACCGTGCCTTTGAGGGGATGAAGCAGGCGCTGCTATCCGCAGTGGGTCTGCACCTCGTGGATCCCGACCGAGGGTTCGTCCTGCGCACCGACGCTTCCGACTACGCCATTGGCGCTGTGTTGGAGCAAGTGCTTGACGACGGGAGGCACGTGCCCGTGGCCTTCTGGAGCCGAGTCCTGGCGGAAGGCCAGAGACGGACGTGGACGCCCCGTGAAAAGGAGGCGTATGCCATCGTCATGGCTCTCAGGAAATGGGCTGGGTACATAGCCCTCCATCCCGTCACCGTCTGCACCGACCATCAGAGTCTGCAGTCGTGGCACAAGGAGCACGTGGACACCCCCTCAGGTCCCGCCTCCCGACGGGCAAGATGGCATGAGACCTTGGCCAAGTTCGACCTTACGGTTGTTTATATTCCTGGAGAGGATAACACCGTGGCGGACTGTCTCAGTAGGTGGGCCTATCCCGCCAGCAAGGGCATGCAGGATATCTCTGCCCATGGCGATGAGGCTGAGACCGCTGAAGCCAAGAGGATCATCGAAATGGAGCGCCTGATGGAGGAGGAGGGTGCTAAATGCTTCGTCGTCATGGCTGCGGATGCCCCCCTCGCAACGAGGGTGAGCAGAGCGTCAGAGTACTCGCCCCTGAGGGGTCTGAGTCCGACAAGCACCTCTTCCCGGAGTCTTGCCTCCAGGACGACTGGACCGACGACTACGCCAAGTCTGAGGCCTTTGCGGCCGAGTATAGGGCTGTGACCGACCCTGATGACGGGCAGAAGTGGCCAAAGGGGCTCACTGAGGAAGATGGCAAGCTCTACCGGAATGGTAAGCTGCTAGTACCAGAGTCCCGGGTGCTCGAGCTGTGTGAAGCTTGGCACCACCACATGCTGCACCCAGGGGTCAAGAAGCAAGCTCTTGACATGCAGCGTCGGTTCGAGATCGACCATATCGTTCTCTACACCGCCATCAAGAGGGTCAGGAAGGGTTGTTCGGTCTGTCAGGCCTGCAATCCCGATAACCGGAACGTCAAGGGGGAACCCCAATGGACGCCGGTTCCTGACCAGCCCATGGAGAGCGTGGCCATGGACGTCTTCTCCATGCTCGAAGTGCACATTGGCAAGGAGACCTTTGACTGTGTGGTTCTCTGTGTGGACCGCCACAGCGGCTACGTTGTAGCCGTTCCGGCACGCAAAAAGGGGTTGCTTGCCAGAGAAGTGGCAGTCATGATGATTCGTCATTGGCTGACCGTCTTTGACATCCCCCGCACCATTTGCAGTGACCGAGGGCCCCAGTTTACTGGTGGCTGGTTCAAGGCTATGTGTTCCCTCATGGGGATACGTCATGCCAAGAGCGTCGCCTATCTCAGCCGGTCTAACGGCCGTGCTGAAGTGGCTGGACGGCAGCTGTTCGACAAGCTGCGCAAGATCCACATCACCAATCCACGGCAGAACTGGTTCGAGAAGATGTGGCCTGCTCTGAAGGCCCATCATGACACCCCCACTCCGGGCGGTTTGTCCCCTCACCAGATTCTGTTTGGCAGGGACCCCCTGGGTAGGGGACTTCCCTTATCTGGTGATGGCATGGCTATGGATGCCAAGGAGTTCTTCGCGCGGCAAGAGCAAACGGCGCGGGACATCCGCCAGCAGCTTGAGAAGGAGCATGCTGAGCGTCAGAAGTCCGCCCCGAGCTCGACAGCGCAGAAGTTCAGGGTGGGAGACCCGGTGTGGGTGATCAGACCCCGCCCCATGGGCACCCACCGCACCAAGACCTGGTTCACACCCGGCGAGGTGGTCCGCAGGATTGGTGAGGACACCTACCGCATCAAGGTGGGTCACGGACAGTTCCGGGAGCGCCACGAGAGTCAACTCCGTGTGCGGGAACCCGACCTCCGTGGCCGACATGTGTCCCTGGACTACGCCAAACATGAGGCCGATTCGGACGACGACTATGCTGAGCAGGACGACTATACTGTCGAGAAGATCCTTGCTCAGCGTCCGAAAGCCTCGGCACCTGGAGGTCGGGAGTTCAAGGTTCGTTGGCGAGGCTATGGGCCGTCCCACGACACCTGGGAACCCGTCTCCTCATTCGTGCCGCGGGTCAATACTCCCTTCATGGAGTACATCCGCAAGCACAAGACCAAGATCCACGTTTCGGACTTGGCAGCACTCACCCGGGCGATTGCAGCCAGGGGTGCCTGATCAGCGCCCTGAGCTCTCCCCTGATGCGTTTTGAGCGCTTGTGAGGCCGACGAATCGTCCCTTGCTTGCTTGCTCTCTTCCATCTTTTGGTGACAGAGTGGCCATATACCCCCCCCTGCTGAGTCCAGAGGAGGATGGCCCCTCTCTTCAATTCCATTCGTCACTCACCCCCCTGCTGAATCCTTGGGAAACCAGGTAGGGCGACTGACCTTCATTTTTCTGAGCTCTTGGGGCCTTGAAGCCCATACGACGTTGCGCAACGGATGCCGCTGTCATCGGCATTGCGATTTTTGGTGTGTGGTCTGGTCCCATGGCATTTGCGGGATCCAGACCAGTCGACGTGTGTCTCGAGACTATATATGGCCTGAACTCAGGCGTTTTCCTGTCCACCCTCCTGCATTGCCTTATCCTGACCGTGGCGTGGTTTGGCGCTCTGTCCAGAGCGTGTTTACACGCCTATTTACCCAGATTATTGCTTGTTTTTCTGCCCTCCAGGATATGTGCATCTGTATGTTAAGTGTCATCAGCCCATCGCTGAGGGATGGACTGCTTTTCACCACGAATCGGGATACAGAGGCGCCTTGAGTCGCCGTGTACATGTTCTTACAGCCTGGTCCAGCCTGGACCAGTACTTGATTACATGTTCTTCTGTTTGAGTGCCTGTGATACCGTGTTGCCCTATTCGCTGTGATGTGTGGAGATCCTGATGGCGCCAGGCGGGAAGCCCAGTTGCCTGACTACACTCCCAGCGGTCCGCCACTGTCAGTCCCAGTGTGAGCCTACCGATTCGCAGACGCACTTGCATTCGGATGGCGGCCTCCGGTGCTCCTGACCTCGGTCAGTCTGCCTGGGAAACTGGTGGTTTGAGGAGTCGACGCCTCCGCCCACACTGCATGAGGACTCCCTCATGTATGGCCTTCGTGGCAGTAGGGCGAGGGAAAAGACGGCCTTGATGCCCGATCCCTTCAGGAGGAGTTCCCTTAAGATTTGGGGTTCTTAAGGAGTTCGACTATGGCACTCTGGACTCGCGTCGTATGGATATGGACATGGTGCGCCCGAGGAAGGACCCGTGGGGACTCTCCCCAGTCGGCGGGCCTTGGGAAGCTTGGGGTAGCCTGATGGATCTTTGTGGTCGCTCTCGACTTGTGGGACCACCTCGGTCGCGTGTGTCGCCTATGTTGGCCGTGTATGCCACTGCCACTGTGGTGGTGACCGTAGCAGCCGGCACCTGGTGCGCCTGGTATGGGTTAACGGGTCCTTTGGATGCCGAACAATCGCCGCCAGGACCCGGGACTTGATACTTGATACTATACGTGTGCTACGAGCTTATACAGCATCATACCTATCTTACTGTGACTCACTGAAGTGAGGATGTGACACCCCCCCCCCCCTCTCAGGAAGTGGTCCTGGGTACCCGCTGCCATGCGTGGGTGTTATCGAGCCCCCCCCAGGGTTTGCTCTAAGGAGGGGGGTGAAGCGGTACCCAGAACCCCATGACCAGGTTACGGCATACAACCGGTCTCCGGTCCACTAACCCCATATACGGAAGTGTTCCGTGCCGTGAAGCCCCGCATCGGCAACCGATGCACCGCCAGCGGAGATTTGTGTATCAGAATATCAGGAATCAACAGGGTTTTATTTTCATATTGTTTCCGTCAATTTTTACGCTTCCGTTCTGATACTCACCGTTCTGACTGCTGGCGGTTGGATCGCGACTTTACCGTAACCGCCAGTTTAACTGTAATTAATGGAAATTTTAACGCAATCCGTCACGAAGGCTCCAAAGTCGCCAGGAACTGCATGGATGCTTCCGCAATTTTCATAATTAATACTCGCAACCTTAATCCGAATTTTTCAGGATGTCGAAATCGGATTTTCGACTTCGACATCCCCGCACTTGATTTGACCTCCTTCGAGTGGACCTACGTGCTTCCCTATGCACGAATCAACTTTCCTTTTATCTTGCCCTCCATTTGTCTTAGAGATACGGGCAAAACAAAGTTGATTCGTGAGGCCACTTGTGAGGGTCATATCTCGTGCCGCTTGCGAGCAATGACGATAAGGAAACGTGGGATGTATTCACAATACTCCCGACGTAATTTAGGAGGCATTATATGCCTTGCGTCTCCACACGTGCGCGCTAGTGTAATGGATCATGGTCAAGAGGGTAGAGTTTGCGTTACAACTCTTTGGCCATGACATTGCGTGCGGTAAGATAACTTTCGAGTGTAGCGCGCGAGTGTTGGTGTTGCATAGGAACTCTCCTTGAGTTCCTATGAGCGAGTGACACAAAGTTATGCCCTTGGAGGGGCATGACATATCGTGGTGGGAGCTGCCTTTTTGGGCAATATGTGGTATGTGCCATGTGTGGTGTTGCGTGCCCATTTGGCGGGTCCATTGCTCCAAGACAAGCCCGCCAATGGACCTCATATTGTGCAAGCCCCTTCTCCATACTCCCCACGATCAATTGCAAGCCTAACCTTCGTGAAGGGAAGCTTGTGTGGCGATCCCAAAGCGATGCGTTGGGAGCAAGGTGTGTGTTTTGCAATTTTCCATATTTTCATGTGCCCACTTGGGAAGTAGCGCTCGTAACCTTTCAAGGCGCCCCAAGTGGAGCACATATGTGGGATCGAAGGTCATTGGTGTCAAGTCATTGTGTTTAGAAGGATTAGTTGATTGCACGATCCAATCCGGAGATATTATAATATAATTGTGTGCCTTTCAAGGCACTTTTGTGTGTGCTTGTGCCAATTTTGCCATTTTTGGCCCGTCATGATGTCAAGTGGCGACCGTGTATCTCAACGTTGCGCTCAATTGACATCATGACCCAAGTATGATATGAGGGTACATACTTCGGTGCCCAACATATCTTGGACCCGGCGAATAACTCCTCTTAGGCTTGGCATACCGTGGCCGCCATGTTGGCGATTTGGGACTATCCCAAATCATGGGCTCACTTGGCGACCCTGCCATTCCCAATACCGGAGGAGTTGGGCGACGCCCAAAAGATATGTTGGACAAATATGACTTGATACCAATCCTATGGCACACTCCGGTCCGAGTCGGGCATGTGCCTCATTTGCCCCAACCATGAGTGTGCGCATTTTTGGCCATTTTGAGCAATTTTCCACTTTTGCTGCCCGCCGTGCACTATGTTCTAACCCTCGTGCACGCCGGACGCATGGACCAATGGACCATATATGACATGGGTGTTATGGGTAATGGTCCCCATGGTCCACACACCACGTGGGCGAAGCGGAGCCACCTTCGTTAAGGCGCTAGCCCAAAGTGAGTGTGGGCAATTTTGCAATTTTGACATTTGTGGACCCAATTGGGATCGTCACCACGGCGAGTGGCATGGAGATCTTTGAGAGCCAAGGGCATGGGAGTCTTCATTGGACGCCCGGTGGATCGCGTATGGGATGGCGGATCCGATCTCCAAGCCGGCGTGGAGATATACTATTGGGAGCACACCGAATTTTGGCTCATTTCAAGCAGCCAAAATGACCCCATTTTGGGACCCCAATTTCCCCCTTCCGTGTGGTCAATTGGCGGCCCCATTTCTCTAAGCCCATAGGGCGCCCGGACCTAATTCCAGGTTGTACACTCAGATATAAGTCCTAGGTCCTGCCTCCTACCCTGTGAGCCATTGGCCTTACTTTGGCCGGGCGAGCCACGCGCGGGAATGACGCCAATTTTGGTGATTTTGGCATCATGACCCCACTTGACTCATCCGTGTTGCCCTGATGCCGGAACCTCAGAGGGAACCAGGTTGGGTGAGGACTCCAGGGAGTTCGTACTCGAAGGGCATAGGGTCAGTTGCCTCGTCCCTACCTCTGGCGGGTCCGGACGAGGGGTCAATTTTGGGGATTTTTGAGTTAATTTCAGTTTGGGCTGAAACAGCCCATTTTCAGCTACCAACTCCTGGGTGATAATGGCGGGGCCATATCTCTGGCTCAGAGTGGAGTTGGGACCTGCCATTAAGGGAGCATAGGGAGCCACTGTCGGTTGGCCTTGGAGCCCCTTGGTTCCCAGGAACTCGCCTGTGGCTGGGCGGGACACCCCCCCCTTTTGGCAGGGTTTCAGGGTCCGGACTGAGCAGGGCATGGGTTGTGTTTGAGCCCCCGCCCCCATCAGCCACTGAGAGGGTCGGACCTGGGATTGGGATATGAGTTGGGACTGAGTGTCTATGGTCCTGTGATGCCCTTACCCCAGTCCAGTCTTAACCCCATGTGTACATATCCTGATGTGTTGCTGTACATACTTTCGTTCCCTCTTTGCAGAGTGGCAAGGATTCTGAAACGCTTTGTCACATGACATGAGCGCATTGATGCCCTTGTGAGCGTAGTGCTTTGCCTGCCTGCTCACTTGCGCGTGTCCCGCAGCGTCCCGTGGCCGGCCCCCCACGGGAACGCGTCAGTAAATGATCGGAACGCGACGGATTTACGATGAATGGACCGCGGAATCAGATCCGGCACATCAGAAATATATAGGTCTGATCCTGAGACTGAGCTGCGGGGCGGCGATTCCGCCGAAGCAGAGAAAATGACCAAAATGTAGCCAATCTGGGGCAGATCTGCTGAAATCTGAGCAGATGGGGGTTAGCCGCACTTACACTCCCCCTCCAAAAACACACTGGGGTGTGTCGCTACGTCAACGAAGAACGTAGTGCGGGTAAGTCCCAGAAAAAAAATAGAAATGTAGCCTCGATGGGGCGAAATCTGCTTGATCTGACCTGATTTGGGCTGAATTGGCACTGAATCAGGATGGATGAACCTGAAATGAGACAGAATGAAGAGTGACGAACAGTCCTCCGGGCAGTAAAACATTAGGTTAAGGGCTAAAAAGCATGCAAACGTATCGAGAATCGATACCAAACAATGCCCCCGTTGAGAATGAGGTAGATTATTGATGGATTGAGTGGGGGAATCAAGAAATGGAGTGACATCTCGGCGCTCTGGCACAGTTTAGCTGTCGCGGGCACGCTACGGTGTCCTCCACGTACTCTACATCGTGTTATTCCCGCTTTTCTCGTTCTGAAAAGTGCAGCATGTGCTTCAGACTTGGCGCATCAGGTGGATGATCACAAGATTCAGCAAGATTGAGAATCAATTTGGGCAGAGATGAAGGAGATGAAACAATCACAGAGAGGGAAAACAAATACAAATGTAGTCTGCAGGCCCTAAGTGAACCACAGATGGTAAGGATGTTTTTCTGTTCACTTATCTGTACACAGATCTTCGAGGAATGAGAGGAGATGAGAAGGAAATCAACCTAAATTGTCCTAAGATGAGGAAATTCCCTAAGATGAAGGTGAAATGAAGCGGAATGTCTGGAATTGACACTACTAACACTTTCGTTTAGACTAGAGTTAATATATATTGTCGTTTATTCAGCTAACTTGTGCTTTCCGGCACGTTGGTTCGCGAGCATCCAACAGATTCCATGAAAATGTGGATCATGTGATGATGCATCATGATGGGACATGCTGGCCCTGGATCCTTGACATGTAACACGCCGAAGGTTCGCTGAAGGCGCTTTACTGACAGTATATACCTGAGAGACACCGAATAGTTCTTTATTTACAGTGGCGACGGTGTCAATCGACTTGGACAAGGCCCATCTTTCGATTGAGTCCCACAAGACACTTGGATTCACCATTTTCGACAGTTTCAGGTCAGATTGAGCTCACATTGGCGTGTGCCAAAAATACACTGAAGCTTACGGACTTCAGAGGTTGCTTTTAGAAGTCCCTAGAGCCTCTGTCTGAAGGTTGTCTGAACAATTGACGTCGGGGTTTCGTGCAACAATGGCAGAATGAAGGACAAACCTGAGAAATTCAAGGCAAATTTGAGGGTTCTGGATCTGAATCTGGACTTTGGCTTCCGCATTACGGCAAATGAAGGTAAGATCTGAGTTCCTGGCGTCGCATCTGGTGCAGCCAGTACTACAGGGGGTGCCTGTACGGGTGAATGTCGCTGGCCAGCGTTTTTACTATGTACATTTGCTTCCATCTGCACGAGTAGCCAAATTCCAAAAATGCACAGACCAACAGAGACAAGATTACCCCGAATCTGCCTGAATTAAGCCTGAGTTTGGTTTTTTCTGAACACGGCAGCACACTCCGTGGCTTTCGGCAGCGTATCTACGCCTTGTCTGCCGAACGGAGACCAAAGAAAAGTTGATTGACGTCAAATTATCAAACATTCGCAGTTCTCCACATCATGACATAATCAGGAAGAATGAACAGTGGATTGCGCAGAATGTGGTTTATACGAGTCGTCAGAACACTCACATTGGAATAAGTGGTCGACGGGGCGAGGCTGGAGCTTTTGTAGGAGTCCGACATGCAAGGGTTTCGAACCTACACCCTTGAGCCCTAGCGACGAGTGCCATGACGCCCTGGACTAGACGACTGTTACCCAGATTATGGCGTCGGCGACTCAAGTCACGACGGATCTCCCTCAATTCGGCCAAGCACGAATACATGTGACCACCAACCTATCTGGTGGGGCCCTCGTACGGCTTGGGCGCTGCAAATCAGCGGCCGAACTCGAAGCTTGGTCCTCATTTGGCTCCTGGGCTGGCCTGACCGCAGGAGGGGGGATCGACGGATCAGCCCTGGAATGTGGCTGCTGAGGGCCGTAAAAGGCTGGATCTCGATTCACCACAGGTCTTTTTCCGTCGCTCTCCACCTGTCTGTCTGGTTTCGACAGACAGTCTGTCAGGAGTACGCCAATTTCGGGGTGCTTCTTGAGGAAGTCGATGAACCCCTTGGTGTACCCATGGACAAAAGAATGGGCTGGTTCCCAGTTGTTGTGACTGGAATCAAAGCCCCTCCACTCACATAGAAATTCCCATTCGCCCTTTTCGTCACGTCTTGCTTCTAAAATCCTCTTGAGTTCGTACTTCCCCCCTTCGATGACCCGATCGGACAAAAATTTCGAAGTCCAAAAAAGGGGTTTAACCCGATCCTTGGGGGAGGAGATCTCTCTCTTGAGGCGATCGCCCGAAACTTCAATTTCCCTGCTGACATCCACACGAATCCTCCACCTGTTCTCACCTAGACGCGCTGTAACAGCGAATGGCCCCTCCCACAAGGGAAGAAGCTTATCATCTCCGCCCAGGGTGGTTTCGGATTTTCGAAGCCAAACTCGATCATCGACTTCGAAATTGTGGGGGTTTTTTCGGCCTTGATTCTGGACCCAAAGCCAGTCAGCTTGATGCTTATCGATTAATTTCGAGACAGTTTTTTCTGCTCGTTGGATTTCGTCCAAAAACAACGAAGCATCTTTACAAGGGCGAGGATTATTCAACGGCATGTTCCACCAACACTTCTTTCGTCCAAAGACAATTTCATTTGGAGAAAGGCCATGGTACAAAGGCGTGTTGTGGTAACGGCGAAGCAATGCGAAGAGAACTTCAAGCCAATGGAAGTCCTTCTCACTGGCGAGCTCCTTACGAAGCATATTTATAATTGAGCGGCCGGCTCTTTCGCCAGGCAGCGCTCGATGTGAGTGGATTTCACACCTGAGGTGGTGGATTCCAAGGCGAGCACATAATTCTCTCCACCATTTGGAGGTGTACTCTTTGCCTGAGTCCGTAACCACCTCGGATGGGACGTCCCAACCTCCCATCCAGGTCTGCGCGCACCATTTGGCGGCAGCCTTGCCAGTCATTGACTCGATGTTGCAAGGCAACACCTGCATGTGGCCAGAATGACGGCATTGTATAAGGAGCACTCCATTGACCTTTTTGTTGGTCCAATGGCACTCTTCGTCGTCCAGTTCACCAAGATAGAAAAAATCACTGGTGACTCTGTTAAAGAGGCGCTCCGGAATAGGATGTGGCCTCAGATGGCCGTGCTTCTTCGCGCTGGGGGGCGTCGCGACAGCACATTGGGCACATCCGGCGGCTACTTTCATGCAATGAGTATATAGCCTTGAGCCAAACAACCTATGTTTAATCATCGACCATAATCTACGGCCATGTGCGTGGGGGGACTCCCATTTGTGCCACCAGTTTAACACTCGGGGGGCCAGGGCGTCTGGTACGCACAATTTTTTTTGAGGCATGGCGGTCCCCCGCCCAAGACTACACAAATCTTCTCAACTGCGAGGTTCCTCGAAGGACAGCCGCTATTTACAGCAAAACCATACAGAATTCAGGCATAAGGTGTCAGAGACACTTTTCGAGAAAACCATAGGCTTAGGCCTGAGGGTCAGTGTTGCTGTTTGGGCGCCTACAGCTGTGTTTGTGTGGATAAAAGTTGATCTGAAATTTGTTTGAAACGGAAAAGGAAAGAGAGATCAAAGACACAGCAGGTGCACACGCAGGCAAACACTAGTCCAATCCTTGAATGAGCAAGCAGAGCCGGCGTGATTAAATCAACAGTGTCAGTGAGTGTCTCTGCAAATATTGAGTTTAAGTCTTCTCAGGAATAGTTCAATCATGTTGGCGGAGTACCTCCCTGACTTAAAGTTGTCAGGGTATGAACTGGCTACCGAGTTCCAGGCGTCTAGCTTTAGGTGGAACCTTACATCAGGGTCTGTCAGCATCTTCTCCAGATTGTTTAAGAGACGTTTGTCACGAACACCAGTCCAATCTTTGATGCGGATGAAGTTGTGGATGAAGGGTAAATTGTGAACACCAGTCCAATCTGGTACGCACAATTTACCCTCCATCCACAACTTCCCCCCATCCAACGAATATTCAGCAAAAATTCCATCCTTGTGAGCATCTTTGGATTTGAGATTCTCAAAGACCTCTTTAAACATGGAATCATGCAGATAATCGGACGTCCAGTCACGGATGATCAGGGAATCTTTCGGCAGGGGTGGAGTTTTGGCCGGATCTCGACGCTTAATGCCCTGGATCAACCGAAATCCACTTACACGTCGGGTATAGTCAAACCGTTTCACACTCCCTGAGGAGGGATCGGTGACTTTCTCCACGACTTTCAGTGATTTGGTGACAATCTCATGGGCATGCGCCGGATCTGAGAAGGCCGTGATGTCGTGACACGGTAATGCATGCCGTTTAACAGCGCATTGCATGCATTCACGTCGAATGAGCTTTTTTTCTTCCTGATCCCACTCGATTACGACGTGGCGGTCCTGCTCCGTACCATGGATGTTGGTACTTTGCAGCCCCTCTGAAGCGGGGTAAGCCCATCGGCTCAGAGCATCCGCTACCGTGTTGTGTTTTCCAGGCAAATACGACACATGGAGGTCAAACAGACTGAGAAATTCATGCCATCTGGCCCGTCGACCAGCTGGGCTCGCGACAGTATCAATGTGTTCGGTGGCCCAATACTCCAGAGATCGATGATCCGTTAGGACCTCGACTCGATTGGTGCCAACCCACGATTGGTACTTTTTTAAAGCACAGATTATGGCGTAGGTTTCTTGCTCACGCGGCGACCATTGCATTTGGCGTGGGGCTAGCTTCCGAGACCAAAATGCAAGAGGGTAATGATCACCTGTGGCTTCATCAACCTGTTCAAGGACAGCTCCGATCGCGTACCTAGAAGCGTCGGTTCTTATGTAGAAGGGTCGGTCGAATTTCGGCACGTGCAACGTGGCGACTTCGCAGAGGGCCGCCTTCAAGTGATGGAAGGCCTCCTCGCACTCGTCAGTCCACTTGACACGAACCTTTGAACCTGCCTTGCCCGCATCTCTCCCTACCTTCAATAATTCAGTGAGGGGGGCAGCAAATTTGGCATAATTCGGCACAAAAGTGTGGTAAAAATTGCAACAACCCAGGAATCCTCTCAATTCCGTGATCGTCTCAGGGCGCTTCCACTTCTGAATAGCGACGAGCTTCCCTGGACTGGGTCGTCGGGTGCCATTCTCAAGGAGAGAACCACAAAATTCGACTGATTTTAAAAATAATTTTCCCTTCTTTGGCCCACAAATCAGCTGATTGGCATCAAGAATGTCCAAAACCTGGTTCAGCTGCTTTTCATGTAGGGCCACCAGCTCGGCTTCGGTCAGTCCCTCCCCCTCTGTCGCGATGATTATGTCATCTATGTACACACTCACGAAGGCACGAAGCTCAGGATGAGCTGTAAAAAGCACATCTTCCATCATTCTTTGAAAAAACGAAGGGGCGTTCTTCAAGCCCATGGGCATGACCGTCCACTGGACTGGGCCACATGGCGTGCACATACAAGTGAGAGGTCGGCTGTCCTTCCTCAACGGCATTTGGTGAAAGCCGTGACGGAGATCCAGCACAGAAAACAAACGACCTCTTGCCCTCTTGGCGATTTCCTCCTCAATGAGGGGCAGGGGGTGCGAATCCGCCTTGGTTTCGGCGTTGAGGTTACGAAAATCAACAACCATTCGCCAACCATCAATAGTGTTCTGGTCTGCAGGCGGCGGCTTCGGGACTGTGAAGGGTGCACAGCACCATTCGCTGGTCATACAACCCTCAAGCCAACCAAATTCCCTGAGATTTCTCTCGATTATTTTTCTGAGTATCTCATGTTTGTGTCCATGGTTCTCATAAGGACGCTGTTTCTTCGCCTTGTAACCTTCACGAAGCTCGATGAAGGCTTCACCGAACTGCCCACGGACAGGGGGGTCTTTGATCAACTTCCCCGAAAGGGTTGTGTCCTTCCGTTCCTCAAAAATCTTTTCTCTTGACTTGGAACACAACTCAGTGTCCACCTGATCGCCAGGAATTACTGTCGAGGACCTCGCGCGCGCTGGGCCCCTGTCCCAGAACGGAATAAAAAGATAGGTAAAATACGACGAAAAAATTTTCTGAATAGCTAAAAACAAAGCTAATTAGCATAAAAAACGCTTAGGCCAAAAAGCGCGCTGCGAAACGCGTAAAAATGCGACGAAAATTTTTTCGACGTCAAATAGGTGAATAGTTAACGCCGTAAGCACCGTAACGCTCGTAGGACCCCAACGCCGTCCTTGCCGTCGTCTAACTCGCTATAGGTGCAAAGAAAAACGCGCCGCGAGCAGCGCGTAAAACTCGAAAATTTTTCATAACTCGCCACGACCCCTCATGTCGCGCCCTGCCGCCTTTTTCTTCTTCTTCTCCATGCACCTCCCTCCCCACCCTCGTGCCCATCACTCCCCTTGCCCTGCAGCTCAGGCGGCGGCCCTGGGGGAACGCGGTTAACCCTTAGCAATGGACACCTACACGCTCCACGACGCCACGCACAAGAACGACGCCGAGAACACGCCGAGAACATCAAGAACGACGGGTAGCACGTAAGGCACAGCAACGAACATGGTCTTGCTGCATGCGAGTGTGTTGGGTCGTGTATAATTTTTTATATTTTTTTTTTTTATTTATTTTTTTTTTTTTTTTACAAAAGCAAAAAAAAAAAAAAATATTTTACGAAATTATGCGGCGGTTTTGGCAAGTAGGTACAACCACACCCACACAACAAACAAACCAGCACAGCACCGCAGGGCAGCACGGCACCGCAGGACACGGCACAGGACGCAGGACACCACAGGACAACGCACAGCACAGCAAGACACCACGACACACCAGAGCAGCACCACCACACCGCAGAACGCCCAAGGAGAGACCACAACGCACAGGGACACGCCACAGCACGAGGCACCAACAACAGCGCAGACGACACTGGCGCCGCACGACGGGCCGCAGGAGGGCAAAGCAAACACAAACAGCACCGCAAAACGACAGCACAGCACGACAGCACAGCACGACACAACAGCACAGCGCCACAGCACACGACACAGGGAAGCAAGGCACCACAGCCAGCACAACAAGGCACCGCAGCGCACAGAGCGGAGAAGACAGGGAACGCACAGCACGAGGAAAAGAGCACCACAGCACGCAGACACCACCACCGGGCAAAAAACAGCACAGCCAACCAACAGCACAACACAGCACAGCACGACAGCCCACAGGAGGGCAAAGCAAGCCCCAACAGCACCGCAACACGACAGCAGAGCACAACAGCACAGCACCACGCGACAGCACAGCACCACAGAACACGACACAGGAAAGCAGGGCACCACAGCAAACCACACCAACCACAGGGAAACAGACCACGCGGCCAGACAGGGACACCGAAAAACGCCACCAGCAGACAACCACGGGCCACCAGACCCAGCACCGCACCACGGCACACCACAGCACCAGGCGCCAACAACAACGAGCACCACACGCACAGCACAACGCGAGCGCACCAGCACAGCGAAGCACAGCACCGCACCAAGCGGAGAGGACAGAGAACGCACAGCACATTACCCCGGGACACACACAGCACAAAGCAGAGCGGCCAACAACAGCACGCACCCCCGCGCCACGACAAAACACACACAGCACGGGGGAACACCGCAAAACGCAGCGCCGCAGAGCACAGGGCCCCAGGGCAACGGGCAGCGCCAGAAGGCGCGGCGCAACAAGCAGCAGCACCCAACGAGCACAACACGGCACAGCACCGCACCGAGGGACGCACAGCACAACGCAGCAAACGGCACACAGCACCGAGCGGCAGCGACGAAAACCACGAGACAAAAAGGGGGGGGGGGGGGGCAGCAACCAACGGGGAGCAAGCACCAGCCAGGCGGAAAGCACGAAAGAGGGACAAGCGCACGGAGAGCCGAGAGGCAGAAGGCCAACAAAGCAAACAACGCACAGCGCCGAGGCCCAGGGCACCCGGGGCCGGAAACCAGAGAAAGCCGGAGACAACGGGGGCGCACAAGAGAAGAAGGGGAAGAAAAAAAAAAAAAAAAAACAACACCAAGGCACCAAGCAGGAGCGACGAAAACACCGAGACACAAAAAGGGAGGGGCAGGGGGGAGAAACAAACGACACAAACGACGCGCGAGCGCACGAAGAGGCAGGCAGCGGGAGGCCGAGAAAAACAACCAAAGCACGGCGCCAAGGCAACGAGGAACGGCAAGGGCAGCAAGAGAGCGGGGGGCAACCCCAGCCCGGAGGGGGCCAAGCAAAGCAGAAAGACAAAGCGGCCAAAGGAAAAGGTGAGGCGCACCACAACGCGCCCGGGAGGCCGGCCCGCCCGACCCGGCCACAAAGAGCAAGCACACGCACGCCAGCCGCCGTCCGGATGGACGAGTGCGCGCCCGGAGGGTACCCAACCCCTGCCGGCAACGAACAGCCGCCGTCCGGATGGACGAGTGCGCGCCCGGAGGGTACCCAGCCCCTGCCGGCTACGAACAGCCGCCGTCCGGATGGACGTGTGTGCGCCCGGAGGGTACCCAGCCCCAGCCGGCTACGATAGCCGCCGTCCGGATGGACGAGTGAGCGCCCCGCAGCGGCACCCCACACAGCAACACAACACACCGAGCGGGCACACCGGTGAACAGGAGCCAGGAGGCCCAGGACACCGCACACGCAACACAACACACCGAGCGAGCGCACCGGTGAACAGGAGCCGGGAGGCCCAGGACGCCGCACACGCAACACAACACGCCGAGCGGGCACACCGGTGAACAGGAGCCGGGAGGCCCAGGACGCCGCACACGCAACACAACACACCGAGCGGGCACACCGGTGAACAGGAGCCGGGAGGCCCAGGACGCCGCACACGCAACACAACACACCGAGCGGGCACACCGGTGAACAGGAGCCGGGAGGCCCAGGACGCCGCACACGCAACACAACACACCGAGCGAGCGCACCGGTGAACAGGAGCCGGGAGGCCCAGGACGCCGCACACGCAACACAACACGCCGAGCGGGCACACCGGTGAACAGGAGCCGGGAGGCCCAGGACACCGCACACGCAACACAACACACCGAGCAGGCACACCGGAGAACAGGAGCCGAGAGGCCCAGGACGCCGCACACGCAACACAACACGCCGAGCGGGCACACCGGTGAACAGGAGCCGGGAGGCCCAGGACGCCGCACACGCAACACAACACACCGAGCGGGCACACCGGTGAATAGGAGCCGGGAGGCCCAGGACGCCGCACACGCAACACAACACACCGAGCGGGCACACCGGTGAACAGGAGCCGGGAGGCCCAGGACGCCGCACACACAACACAACACACCGAGCGGGCACACCGGTGAACAGGAGCCGGGAGGCCCAGGACGCCGCACACGCAACACAACACACCGAGCGGGCACACCGGTGAACAGGAGCCGGGAGCCCCAGGACACCGCACACGCAACACAACACACCGAGCGGGCACACCGGTGAACAGGAGCCGGGAGGCCCAGGACGCCGCACACGCAACACAACACACCGAGCAGGCACACCGGTGAACAGGAGCCGGGAGGCCCAGGACGCCGCACACGCAACACAACACACCGAGCGGGCACACCGGTGAACAGGAGCCGGGAGGCCTAGGACGCCGCACACGCAACACAACACACCGAGCGGGCGCACCGGTGAACAGGAGCCGGGATGCCCAGGACGCCGCACACGCAACACAACACACCGAGCGGGCACACCGGTGAACAGGAGCCGGGAGACCCAGGACGCCGCACACGCAACACAACACACCGAGCGGGCACACCGGTGAACAGGAGCCGGGAGGCCCAGGACGCCGCACACGCAACACAACACACCGAGCGGGCACACCGGTGAACAGGAGCTGGGAGGCCCAGGACGCCGCACACGCAACACAACACACCGAGCAGGCACACCGGTGAACAGGAGCCGGGAGGCCGAGGACGCCGCACACGCAACACAACACACCGAGCGGGCACACCGGTGAACAGGAGCCGGGAGGCCCAGGACGCCGCACACGCAACACAACACACCGAGCGGGCACACCGGTGAACAGGAGCCGCGATGCCCAGGACGCCGCACACGCAACACAACACACCGAGCAGGCACACCGGTGAACAGGAGCCGGGAGGCCCAGGACGCCGCACACACAAGTGGGGCCGGGGGAGGGGAAAAAACCAACACCCCATGGGTCGGACACACTGGGGCGACCCAGCCGACCCACCGGGCCAGTGGCAGGAGCGGTACTCCAAGGCTGCTGGTCCGAGCCCGGCCAGGCTGCATCGGGGACCATGGCAAACGTCACCCGGAGCCATGGATGCAACCGGTGACAGGCGAGCCGGTACACAGTCCAGGAGGGGGTCGCCTGCCAAGCGGAGCGGCCCCGCAACTCAAGCCACAAGGGTGAGGCGGTCGTACCGTAGACAAGCGGGAGCAAGACCCCTTGTGGTGAGAGATACTCCACACGGCTGGGCAGCCCCCAGAGCTGCCGCCCGAAGGAGGGGGCATGTGGCCCTACTCATGGACACATGTGGGGACACCCTCCCACCTGGGACACATGGACCGGGTGGCCGCGACAATGCCTTCCCAAGCACATGCGGGAGCGGCTCAAGAGGCACCTAACATAGGGCAGTGGGAGGGACAGAACGTCCCCTTGGTAAGACCTTCTTCCTGCACCGTCAAAGGAGGCATCCCGAGCTCCCGAAGATACCTACCTACCTACCCTACCTTCGGCAGGGGTGGAGTTTTGGCCGGATCTCGACGCTTAATGCCCTGGATCAACCGAAATCCACTTACACGTCGGGTATAGTCAAACCGTTTCACACTCCCTGAGGAGGGATCGGTGACTTTCTCCACGACTTTCAGTGATTTGGTGACAATCTCATGGGCATGCGCCGGATCTGAGAAGGCCGTGATGTCGTGACACGGTAATGCATGCCGTTTAACAGCGCATTGCATGCATTCACGTCGAATGAGCTTTTTTTCTTCCTGATCCCACTCGATTACGACGTGGCGGTCCTGCTCCGTACCATGGATGTTGGTACTTTGCAGCCCCTCTGAAGCGGGGTAAGCCCATCGGCTCAGAGCATCCGCTACCGTGTTGTGTTTTCCAGGCAAATACGACACATGGAGGTCAAACAGACTGAGAAATTCATGCCATCTGGCCCGTCGACCAGCTGGGCTCGCGACAGTATCAATGTGTTCGGTGGCCCAATACTCCAGAGATCGATGATCCGTTAGGACCTCGACTCGATTGGTGCCAACCCACGATTGGTACTTTTTTAAAGCACAGATTATGGCGTAGGTTTCTTGCTCACGCGGCGACCATTGCATTTGGCGTGGGGCTAGCTTCCGAGACCAAAATGCAAGAGGGTAATGATCACCTGTGGCTTCATCAACCTGTTCAAGGACGGCTCCGATCGCGTACCTAGAAGCGTCGGTTCTTATGTAGAAGGGTCGGTCGAATTTCGGCACGTGCAACGTGGCGACTTCGCAGAGGGCCGCCTTCAAGTGATGGAAGGCCTCCTCGCACTCGTCAGTCCACTTGACACGAACCTTTGAACCTGCCTTGCCCGCATCTCTCCCTACCTTCAATAATTCAGTGAGGGGGGCAGCAAATTTGGCATAATTCGGCACAAAAGTGTGGTAAAAATTGCAACAACCCAGGAATCCTCTCAATTCCGTGATCGTCTCAGGGCGCTTCCACTTCTGAATAGCGACGAGCTTCCCTGGACTGGGTCGTCGGGTGCCATTCTCAAGGAGAGAACCACAAAATTCGACTGATTTTAAAAATAATTTTCCCTTCTTTGGCCCACAAATCAGCTGATTGGCATCAAGAATGTCCAAAACCTGGTTCAGCTGCTTTTCATGTAGGGCCACCAGCTCGGCTTCGGTCAGTCCCTCCCCCTCTGTCGCGATGATTATGTCATCTATGTACACACTCACGAAGGCACGAAGCTCAGGATGAGCTGTAAAAAGCACATCTTCCATCATTCTTTGAAAAAACGAAGGGGCGTTCTTCAAGCCCATGGGCATGACCGTCCACTGGACTGGGCCACATGGCGTGCACATACAAGTGAGAGGTCGGCTGTCCTTCCTCAACGGCATTTGGTGAAAGCCGTGACGGAGATCCAGCACAGAAAACAAACGACCTCTTGCCCTCTTGGCGATTTCCTCCTCAATGAGGGGCAGGGGGTGCGAATCCGCCTTGGTTTCGGCGTTGAGGTTACGAAAATCAACAACCATTCGCCAACCATCAATAGTGTTCTGGTCTGCAGGCAGCGGCTTCGGGACTGTGAAGGGTGCACAGCACCATTCGCTGGTCATACAACCCTCAAGCCAACCAAATTCCCTGAGATTTCTCTCGATTATTTTTCTGAGTATCTCATGTTTGTGTCCATGGTTCTCATAAGGACGCTGTTTCTTCGCCTTGTAACCTTCACGAAGCTCGATGAAGGCTTCACCGAACTGCCCACGGACAGGGGGGTCTTTGATCAACTTCCCCGAAAGGGTTGTGTCCTTCCGTTCCTCAAAAATCTTTTTTCTTGACTTGGAACACAACTCAGTGTCCACCTGATCGCCAGGAATTACTGTCGAAAAAACTTTGGCGATTTCTTCGGCCTCGGCAGGAAGAATCTTCGTACGGATGTCCCTAAAAAGGTCCGTATCAACTGCCTCTTGAAGATAGGTGGGTGGAGTGTCGACATTCCAGAGATTCTCTTCGTGATCCAGCTCCTCGAAAGGATCTATGAAAGCTTCCACACGTGGTTTTTCATAAAAAACTCTGAATTTGCGGCGCGAAGAAAATTTTTTTGTCGTCCGTGCGCCGTAGATTCTTTTGGATGTAGATCGTATTGGGGAAGAGGGAGACGAGGCGGATCCATTTGACGTTGAATCACCTTGGGCATCTGACGGACAAAAATCAGAAAAAATAGATTCATCATCAGTACCACGCTCAACCTCAGATTCAGACCCAACACAGGAATAAGTACTAGAATCAGCAGAATCAGAGTCAGAAAGCTTTCCATCCACCAGGAATGCAAGCGAACTCCAGGACCGCTGTGGCAGGGGACCTGTGTCGTCCCTGGCATACAGCTTAATCTTCCTGGGAAGTTCGATGTAATCTACACAAATGTCTTGTAATTCCTGAAACCAAGGCTTGTCGTCCCACAAGGGCACAACTAAAATCGCCTGGGTTTTATCTTGCTTGATTTTGTGGATGACCTACTGGATTAAGTGAAACGGAGGATTAATCCATAACTTCTTGTCCCATTTATGGGTCCAAGCGTCGCGAAAGTGCTTGTCAAAGCGCTTGTTCTCGCGGTTAGCAAAGGCATCATACTGTGGCCAAAAGGAATGGTGTTCATAAAAATATTCACAAATTGTATCGCGCCATTTGTCGACAACTCTGTAGGATGAAGAGTGCCAGCGCGAAGGGCGTCGTGGCTGGGAGTCCCTACGAAGACATTCTAACTCTCGGGAGTAATCGGCACTCCCATTCACCTCTGCAATGGTGACATCTTCGCCAAACTTTGGTGTAACCTTTTGCTTCAAAAATTCTTCTGCACTTTTAAACCCTGCGTGCAAAAAACGAAATTCAGGACGCTCCAAGGGACCTGACTCCAGCAAAAAACAACGCCGATGACCTACGGGCGCCACCCTGTTCTTGCGAAGCCAAGGATGGCCCAAGTAAAGGTCATACTTTATGTCGGCACGATAGAAGTAGTCATCCTTCAGGATAACTTCCTCCACATTACCTTCTTCCCAAAGGTCTTGAGCGACCAAATGAGTTGATATATAACAACCGCGTTGCCCACCTGCGAGAGAATGTCCAGAAACTCCCTCGAGGGTAACAGGAAGAGGCGAATCAAACACGCAGTCGTCGGGTAAGAAAGAATTGGATTGGAGATTTACCTCCGATCCATTGTCACACAAACAAGTGGCGAGGTGGAAATTGCCCTTGCGATCAGAGACCCACATCTTTGTGACAAACTGGGGGGCCCTGTGCTTGGACTGTACACCAACCTCGTCCACTACAACAGAAGGATCCGCTGCCGGATCCAGGGGAGAGGAGACAAGCGACCCTACATCAAGTAGTGGTCGAGAAGGAATCTGGGGATCATGCCTGAAATCGCCTGGGGAGGGGCGATTTTCGTGGCTCCCCTAGGCGTTCTGACCTCCAGTTGCTGCGTTAACATTGTGGACACACCCTGATTCGTCGACCCACTCATCTTGGAGCGGATCATCTGCTGGATTCAAGGCATTTTCAACGTAATCTCGATCCGCATCGGACACCTGATCTGCACCTGAGACCTGATCCACACGATGGTTGCCCTTTCCACGTCCACGGCCCCGGCCGCCGGATGATGGACCTCCACCTTCGCCACGCCCTCTGCCCTTACCAGAGAAAGGGGTTCCCGAAGGATTTCCCTTACCTTTACCCTGGAATCCTGGAGCATTTCCCTTGTTTGTACCGGATTGAGGGGTTTGGCCTGGATTTCGATTTCCGCCTCCGGCGTTGCTATTGGGATTTTTCTGGCCGTTCGGCTGCCCACCGGAGCCGGATGGAGTCCGATTCCCTGTGCCTTGGGACCCGCCAGGGCCTCCAGTATTTTTGTTTCCACCGGAGGGGGTCGGATTCCCTTTTCCAGCCTTCCCACCATGCACCTGTCTGTCATTCCTGTCTGAATTCTGCGAATTACTGATATTTTCACCAATCACCTTGTGATCGTAAGGAGACCATCGGTGATTATCAGTAGAATGCGTCTTAGCTCGGTTCGTAGAACCTAAAAGAAGGCAGATGCTACAGTGCTGCTGAACATTCCGGGTGTCATTCACCTTTTTGTTGCCCTTTTGGGCCCCATTTTGGGTGTTTTGCTGGGTATTCTTGTTTCCCCCAAGACCCTCATGGAAATTCTGATTGGCGGCGTCGGCGAGCCGCTCAACCTCCTCCCAGAGTTCCTTCGGGGTGAACGAAAACACCCAGTTCTTGGCCTTCAGGCGATGGCCATGGAAGCTTACTCCCCGGTTGAGGACTTGGACAAACAAGTCCCGATCCTCGTGTTCATGAAACTTGATTTTCCACGTCTCCTCAGTGAATTTCACCTTGGAGAAGGACGTGGGGGAGCACTTTTGAAGTGCCTCCCTGACGGAGAACTTGTTGGCAGAGGCATCGAAGCCTTCCACCTCCGCCCACCAGGTCTTGACCTTTTCTTCAGACTGTCTGTTCCGAAGGGTGGCGGCAGTTTCTGAGGGGATCTTGTCAAAAATCAGATTTTTCAGCTCGGCACTAGAAAATGTTTCGCCTGAATGTTCAGCTTCTTCCACTAAATTCCAGAAGCGCTGTCTTTTGTCTTGCACTTCGTGCAAGATTAATCGCGAGAATGAAGGAAAATTCTTCAACATCTGGTGGTAATGGTCCTCTGGCAGCCGGGATCCACGTACCTCCAACTGTTCCCACACCTCATCAAAGGTAAGGGGGGAACTTGTATCCTCGCGATCACTCCAAGTCCTGAGCCAAGTGTTGGCCGGCGCTCCCTCAAGGCAATCCATAAGGGCCATCAGGAACTGATCATCTTGGAGTTTTTGAGTCTTAACCCACAGTTTAAATTCCCGTTGGAACTGAGGCCAACGTCGGGGGTTCCCATTATACTTCGGTTGCTTGGCAACCTGACGAAGTCGCAAGGAAGTAGGATTAAGAAGCGAATCCAGCCCAACACCGGCCGTAATGGCAGACACCTTGGCGGCATCATTCGCCACACCAGCTCCGGCGAGGGTCTGGGCGAGCAACAGCTGGGCTAAGGCGTTGGAATCAGCAGCAGGAGGGGCAGTACGGGAGGCAGTTCGCTTGGCATTCTGAGCCTCAGTCCTCGCCTTCGCCGTCCTACTCTCAGATCGAGAGATTGTAACCCTTTCCTTTAGCTTGGTCCTGCTGATCCTTGCATCGGTGGTCCTGGAGTCCACCGAAGGAGCAATTGAAAAAATTTCTGTCGCCTCCTCCGACGGCTCTGTTGCTTGTTCCACCGATGAGGCGCCCTCAGACCGCATGTGCGTCTTGAAAAGATTTTTTATTCCCAGCGTTTGAATGATGAGGTGCATTTGATCTTTGAGCAATTGGAGCTCAGAATCGCGCTGGAATCTGCAGGAGCAGTCGGCAGGACAGTACATACCGTGTCCTGAAGGGCCTGAGCAGGCTGTTGGACCGCTGATCTCGGTGGTCCGCAGCCAGGAGTCCACTTGGGGAGCTCCTTCAGCCCTGATTTCCAGGCTTGCCTGCCTGGCCGCCTCTAAAATTCCCTCCTCAACCGCGGCGGCTAGATCGTCGCGGATGGAAACAGGGGGATGAGGGGCGGAGGGCCCGGGAACAGGTGCCGTGCCCTTCTCCTTCGGGAAGGGGCTTGCCTTCCAGATCTGCAAAAAAATGGCAAAAGAGTCATCTTCTTGAGAACGCCACCACATCCTGGTATTAATTTCGTCCTGAAGGAGGAAAAAATATTCCGTTAAAAAATCAGAGGCGATTCTTTCTTGTTCGATCAGCTTAGACGTGGCTAAGAGACAAAGGGCCTCAAGGGCCTCAAGGTTACGGGTCACTTTCGGGGACAAATGGTCGCCCCATTGTGCCCAAGAGGCTGGTCGATTATAGCTAGGTACCTCACCTGGACCACCCATCTCAATGTCGTTCAGATCGGCGTCAATGGTCTCAAATGTTGGACCTCCGTAAGGAAGGTTGGTACCTGCCAGGTCCGTAAGCTCCACCGGAGCATTGCCATCGTCGTAGGCCGGCAAATTCCAGCTGCTCGATGGCCAATTTCGACTGGGATCATAATGGTAATCTGGGCCTCCACAGCTGCTGATGTGCGCCCTTCTTGGGCAGCTTGGGCTTGCGCAAGGCATTCCTCTCAAGGCCTCGTTCGCGCAGCACCATGGCAGCGTAATCGTTACTTCTCCAGAAGCGGCTGGGTCTACGAGGCCGTACTGGGGAGCGGGCTGTGGACTGAAGGGCTGTGAAGCAACATTCAGGTAGCCTCTGCTACCATGAAAGTGCTGCCCTGGGTCGTTGATGGTGCCGGAGGGCTCAGGGCCGGCAAGACCAGTGGGGCAGGCACGCGAGGAGTCGACCTGAACGCTGCTGTTGGGGGCAGAACCGGATACACGGACACCAACGGAGGCGAGAGCAGCAACAACGGAAGCAAGATCCATGCTGATTGTTATCCGGCAAAAAATCCCAGTCTATGAAGAAAATTGATGCGGATTATCCTAAGTACATCTGAGTGTCCATATCTGTCTGAAAAGATTTATATAAATCCCATTGTGAAAAAATATTTGGCTGATTTGGCTTCGGGCGCGCCTCAGCGGCAATTGGCGATTCCAGGTAAATGATCCGAACGCGACGGATTTACGATGAATGGACCGCGGAATCAGATCCGGCACATCAGAAATATATAGGTCTGATCCTGAGACTGAGCTGCGGGGCGGCGATTCCGCCGAAGCAGAGAAAATGACCAAAATGTAGCCAATCTGGGGCAGATCTGCTGAAATCTGAGCAGATGGGGGTTAGCCGCACTTACAGTCCCAACGCTCAAGCGCCAACATTTTCCCTGGCGCCGGCCGACGTGTGCCATTTTCCAACACATGGCCACAAAACTCAACCGAACGAACAAAGAAATCGGTTTTGCTAACCGAAGCAACCAACTCCTCTTGTCGTAGCCTATCCAACACTGCACGCGCGTCGCGGTGGTGGTTAGCCAATAGCTCCTCCTCCGTCGCACCGGAGGAACCAATAATAATATCATCAATATATACGTCCGCACAATCCAAACCCTGCAAAACATGGTCCATGACCCGTTGAAAAATAGCGGGCCCATTCTTGATACCCATAGGCATAACACGCCATTGGTATCGCTTACCCGCCAAATTCATGGCGGTCTTAGCCCGGGATTCAGGGTGAAGGGGAATTTGATGAAACCCTTTACTCAAGTCCACAATAGTGAAAATCTTGTGTTTGGATTGATTTTCCAACATGTTTTCTATGAGGGGGAGGGGGTGTGCGTCGGGCAAGGTAGCCTCATTAAGTCGGCGGTAGTCCACCACGAGGCGCCATTTTCCCTTCTCTTTCTTGGGCACAACGAAACCGTTGGACGCTCATTCGGAGGCAGGGCACGGCTCAATCCAGCCACGAGCCAAAAAGTCCTCCACTATTTCTTGCTCCGCCGCGGCACGCTCCCCCACCAACCGTATAGGTTTTACGGACTACGGTTTGGCGTTCGGGTATAGGTCAAGTTTAGCAAACCCCAACCGCAGCGTACCACGGACCTTAGGGTGTTCCTGGTCCGGACGGAGACGAACCTCCCCACTAAAAACATCCCGCTCATAGTCCGCGAGGATGCGTTTCCTCATGAGCTCCACCTCCGGAGACACAATAGGCTCTTGGGTGGTGACAACGCCACCCACACGAGAAGCCGCCAACAATCGTGTGGCGCCTTTACGTTTCCGGTAACGCTTAACGGTAGTGGCCCTCCCACCCAATAACTCTCGTTCAATTTTCGCAATGCGTGAACGCACGCATTCTTGTGCCTCCAAATCTTCGGGGGTAGGATCAAGAGTAACGGGTGCGAGGAGTTTTTTATGGGTCGCCTGATACGTGAGGGTGCGCACCGAAGCCAAATGGTTAGGCACCCTTTCATCCTCCGACTCTTCCTCCGAGGTCATGCCCGGCTCGCCATCCGTGTTGGGGTTAGAGACGGCCGGTGCCAAACCGGAGGCCACATGACATTTAGTGGCCGCCAAATTTTCCTCCGCAATACCACCGTCCACGTATAGCGCCACCGTGGACCAACCCCGTTGAGGAAGGGGCGTGAGGTGGTCATTCTGATAGAGACAGGCTTTAGTCTCTGGCCCAGGAAGGTGGTACCCTTGCAAAGTAATTTCCATAAGGGGTTTCCACCACTCTCTATGTGTCCACTTCGGCCCTACGACGATGGCTCGTAGTTTTTCTTGCCGAATTTTCCGAACACAATCGGAAAACCGATGATAGGGAGGCCACATCCAATACAATTTGGAGGGGTCCGCGGGAGTGGAAAAGAAATCTTCAAGCGGCGAAACCCAACGGGTAGCCTGGGCCATACCCGGGACCCTATTGAAGGCGTCTACGTCGGGGTTTTTGCCAAATTGTTTTTTGACACGTGCGGCCCAATATGGCGTGAGGCCATAGTCAGACTGGGTCCACATGGACCCATCACGCCGTGTGGGTAGAACATCACGGGCAAGGGCCTCGGGAGCAAATTCAACGAGCTCCAAAGCACAAGCCCCTCTGTACGGGGGCCACGGAGGAAGCGGTCAAGGCATAGGATATGTGCTTCTCGGCCTCAACACGGTTAGGCGGTTCGCCACCAGGGGGCGTAACCACAATGGCCGGGGCAGGGTGCGTAGGAGCGACCGCCCCAATGACTGGAACGGTTAGGCCCCACACGGACTGACGTGACACCTTACCATGAATGGGTTTCACCAAAAATGGTTTGCCGGTTCGTGGAGCCTCACGGAAGTCCTCAATCCAAAAACGGGGGTGCACTGGATGGTGAGAGTACAAACAATTGAAACGGGCAAAATGGCTAACACAATGTTCGTAACCCCATGGGTGCCCCAAAACCATACCCCAAGGTAAATTCGGGACAAGGTACGGGGACACGCCATACTGGGCAACACGAGGAAGTGAAACACTACCATCCACAACCCCCGTAAATTGAATTTTGACGTCTATTTGCTCGTCCCCCCCCGGCAAAGGCGTCTCATTATCGGCTTGGAGTAGGCGCCTCCGTTGGAGGGATTCATATTTTTCGGAGAGTTGGTCTCCAAAAACATTGGGGTTGGCCAAAGCGACCGCTTGGCACCCAAAATCCACCAAAACACGGAGGGCCTTGCGTTCTCCATTGGGCAGAACAACCTGAACGGAAAGTTCGGTTTGAATCTCACTAGTCACTATATGCCCCTTCATGACTCTCGATGGAACGAGAGCCACGGTAGTGTCACAGGGGTGCCCGAGGTTTTCTTCTTTCGAAGGGGGCGCCTCTGGGCACTCCTACCAACGTCCGCGCCCGTTCGGCGCTCCCTTGCCTCCTTTATCGCCCTTGCCGCCGCCACCCTTATAACCACCACCACCCTTATCACCACCGCCACCCTTATCGCCACCCTTAGGCTTACCACCTTTAGACTTACCCGCAATGTTCCAATGAGTGTCATTGCACGGCGAATTAGGCTTACACGTCCAAAGGGTGGTATTGGTGGCACCCCAATCAATCCAAGACATGTCCATCTCCGTTTGTTTACGTGTTTTCCAATGTTTGGAACACGGAACCCAAAAGGTAGGTGGCGGTTTAGCCCCGGGGTCGACGGGTTTCTTCGCCGGAGGTTTAGAGTGACCCACGGCGTTGACGGAGGTGTCAGCGGGTTCGGAGGTGTCAGGGTCCGCCGTAGCCTCCGCATTAACCGCATTCACCGCGGTTTTATTGTGAGAAGGGCGATGAGTGTACGTCACCGTCGTCTTGTCTCCTTTATTGAGGCGTTCGAGAGCTTCCCTCTCCGACACGCTTTTATGGGCAAGGGCGTAGATTTCCGCAGGCTTCAAACGAGGCCTACGTTGCTCCACTTTCATAGTGTAGCCGCGTGTGTGAGGTGTGTTGTTGAGTTTCAAGATCCACTCCTGGAGAGCCGGGTCTTTGCAGTCAACTATTGACTATCACCCCCGGCCCCGAATAGGAAACAATCTCAGGAATCGTAGTGCAAGCTTGAGCGCTATATTTCCTGAGTTCTTTTTCGAATGGGGCGCGACCCGGCGAAGGGTCAAGGCCACTAAAATCCACCACATAGCTGTCTGGGCTATTCTTAGCCTCTTGCTTGACGACCTTCTCCTTGATCCACGGGAGCTTGCTTAGGAGCTGCTCCCGGATCACGTGGGGACGAGTCTCATTGCTCAGAGGCAACAAACGTTGCCAACGAGCATAGAAATCTTCAAGGTCGATGAGGGTCACTTGCCCTTTAACCACCCTGGGGGTGAGGGCTCGCCACCTTTCGTCAGCCCTTGAGGGGTCATACTCGTGGAAACGTTGTTCCAAAAAGTCCCACAACTCTTTGAGGGTGGGGGCCGTGCGTGTGTGGTGGGTGGCCTCGGCAACCCGGGCATTGATGATCGCCTTTAGCCATGGGGGCAAAGTACTCAAAATCATTTTTGCCTCGTTGGCCTTTCGGTACATGGGATCACACCCCCCCAACCATTGTTGAAGCTTCTCCACCCACTCGTCGTAGCACTCTAGCTGCCCATTAAATTGCGGTTTAGGCATATCACTATCCTCCACCGCTTTGGTGTAACTATTTTGCACCATAGGCATTTGGTACGGGTGGTAAGCAGGGGGAGCCATGGTTGGGGGTGCACCTCCACTTGCACTTGGTGCAACCTTCACTGGAGAGACTGTACACGTATCCGTAGGATGAGAGGGCGTGTACAAAGGTTTCCCAGGGGAAGTGAAAACATTTTTCGTGAGGGGATTAATGTTCCCCAACGAAGAGGTGTTCTCCTCTTCATTGGCCCACGGGGCCGTAGGCTCCGTCGGGTGTTCTTCGCCCTTAGGCGTCGCCCTCCACTCGGGAACAGCACGTTCCTTCTGCTTTTCGGCGATCCCCCTCCACGATGTAGGTTCTTGGGGGTGGGGGTGTTCGTGGTGTTCTTCCCCCCCCCTCGGCCGTCCCGAATCCGGACAAGCGTTCGGATGGTAGATGCAATCGTGGGATGGGTGGACGGAGAAAGGAAGGACACACCCACCACCGGATGAACCGGATGGCGCGCCCATGGGCGCCGTAGGCGCCGCCGGTGTAGGATCAGGAACGGGCGGAGGTGCCGATTGCGGGGGTAGGACCACCGTAACGGGTTCCGCAGGCGTGGAGTACCAGTGGTCCCACGCATCGATCCTAGATGCAACGGCGGCGTAACGTGCAGCGAGCGACTCCACTGCGCTAAAGCACTTAGCCGTGTTGCCGTTGGACATCTTAAGATGATCTGCCACGCTAGCCTCCACCACCTTAGAATCCCGGCGGTAGCCCTGAACCGCCGCGTCAAATTTAGCCAATGTAGACAAGATTTGGGTCATCCGGTCCCCGTAGGACTGACTGATGCCCACGGTAGAGGCTACTGCCTGAGAAAGTTCCTGATGGGATCGCTGCAACTCCAGATTCTGATTTCGCGGGTCCTTCACCTGTGCCATCAGAGATTGGATGCACGTTTCGTAGTGCACCACACACCGGGGACAGCCACAGGTGTGCTGTAGGTCTTCCCCCCCCCGTGTAGGAGTGGGACCCCCAGAATGTCGAAAGGATGGACCCCCCCCTCCACGAGGAGGAGATGACCCACCACCGCCCCCCCCAGCAGCCCCCCCTGCCACGGAGGGACCAGAGGGCCCCCCCACAGGGCGAGACAGGGGTGCGGGGCGCGCAGCAACAGGTGCTGGCGCCCCCCCACTAGAGGGATGTCCCCCCCCGGAACCCCCACCACTAGATGGCCGAACCAGGTGCGGGATTCCTTGCACGTGCTCGATGCAAGCCACCTGGCGGTGGCGGGGTGACGGCGGAGGGGGAACATGACCAACAGTATTCGGCCGCGGCGGTGGGGGTGGGGAATCGTCCACCACAATATACTGTGGTGACTCATGAACCACCATAGGTGATCGAGTTCTCGGATGGGAAGCAAAAACAGGCTCCGATCCCGTTGCAACCTCTGGATCCCCCCCCGAATTGGGCAGTTGGGGGTCTTCCGCAGAAGATGTATTTGTGGGGGGAGAGACCAAATTTATTGGGAGGGTATAAAGGTGAGGACAAGCCTGAAATCCTGTGTTTGCTGTAGGATGCGGTTCGTTATATTTATTGCTATTTTTTCATTAAGGTATCGTGCTCAGTACTTGGCTGTACTGACACATGTATGTTACATAAACCCATATATTATGCTGTTTAGCGTTGCAGTGCAGATGCCGCCTTTTTGGGCACTGCAGAGCATGCGCGCGCACGGATTTGTGCACCGAATTAGCTTTTATAAAGCTTTGTTTTATTATAAAAACATCTGATTTTGTAGGAATGTAATTGTGTTGCGACATGCATGAATTGTGGATGCCCGTAATGTACATTGTTTTAGTGTGCTTTGGGATCGTTACGATCTCAGTACTATGCACTGTGATCGAGATCAAAACTGAAGTTGAATTGATTTGTCTTGCCGTGTGTCTTGGGTTATCATTGGAGGACTTGGTTTTGGAGCAGCCAATATTCAAGTCAGCACACAACAAAAAAACCACGGAAGGGTTTTTTTCCAGAAGATCGTAACGTCCGAAGATGATGACTCAAGAGTACTGCAGATCCACAACCCCGTGAAAGTGCTGCCCTGGGTCGTTGAGGGTGCCGGAGGGCTCGGGGCCGGCAAGACCAGTGGGGCAGGCACGCGAGGAGTCTCCCTGGATGTTGTTATTGGGGGTAGAACCGGATACTCGGACACCAACAGAGGCGAGAGCAGCGACAACAGAAGCAAGGTCCATGCTGATTGTGGTCCGGCAGAAAATCCCAGTCTATGAAGAAAATTGATGCGAATTATTCTAAATACATCTGAGTGTCCAAAACTGTCTGAAAAGATTTAAATAATCCAATTATGTAAAAATGTTTGGCCGATCTGGCCCGCGAGCGCGCGTCAGCGGCAAATGGCAATTCCAGCTAAAATAGCGGAACGCGGCGGATTTACGGGGAATGGACCGCGGAATCAAATCCGGCATATCAGAAATATATAGGAAATATCCTGTGACTGAGCTGCGAGGCGGCGATTCCGCCGAAGCAAAGAAAATGACCAAAATGTAGCCAATCTGGGCAGAATGTCTGAAAATCTGAGCAGATGGGGCTAGCCGCACTTACACTCCCCCTCCAAAAACACACTGGGGTGTGTCGCTACGTCAACGAAGAACGTAGTGCGGGTAAGTCCCAGAAAAAAATAGAAATGTAGCCTCGATGGGGCTAAATCTGCTTGATCTGACCTGATTTGGGCTGAATTGGCACTGAATCAGGCTGGATGAACCTGAAATGATACAGAATGAGAAGTGACGAACAGTCCTCCGTGCTGTAAAACATTAGGTTAGGGGCTAAAAAGCATGTAAACGTATCGAGAATCGATACCAAACCATGCATTGGTTGAGAATGAGGTAGATTATTGGTGGATTGAGTGGGGGGATCAAGAAATGGAGTGACATCTCAGCGCTCTGGCACAGTTTCGCTGTCGCGGGCACGCTACGGTGTCCTCGCCGAACTCTACATCGTGTTATTCCCGCTTTTCTCGTTCTGAAAAGTGCAGCATGTGGCTCAGAATTGGCGCATCTGGTGGATGATCACAAAATTGAGAGTCAATCTGAGTTGAGATGAAGGAGATTAAGCAATCACAGAGAGGGTAAACAAATACAGATGTAGTCTACTGACCCTAAGTGAACCACAGAAGGTAAGGATGTTTTTCTGTTCACTTAGATCTAAACAGATCTTCGAGGAATGTGGGGAGATAACAAGGAAATCAATCTAAATTGTCCTAAAGTCAGCAAATTCCCTAAGATGAAGGTGAAATGAAGCGGAATGTGTACAACTGAAACTACCAACACCTTCGTTTAGACTAAAGTTAATATATATTGTCATTTATTCAGCTCAATTGTGCTTTCCGGCACGTTGGTTCGCGAGCATCAAACAGATTCTATCAAAATGTGGATCATGTGATGATGCATCATGATGGGACATGCTGGCCCTGGATCCTTGGCATGTAACGCGCCGAAGGTTCACTGAAGGCGCTTTACTGACAGTATATAACTGAGAGACACCGAATTTACAGTGGCGGCGGTGTCAATCGACTTGGACAAGGCCAATCTTTCGATGGAGTCCCACAAGACACTTGGATTCACCATTCTCGACAGTTTCTGGTCGGATTGAGCTCACATTGGCGTGTGCCAAAAATACAACGAAGCCTACGGACTTCAGAGGTTGCTGTTAGAAGTCCCTAGAGCTCCTATCTGAAGATTGTCTGAACAATTGACGTCTGGGTTTCGTACAACAGTGGCAGAATGATGGACAAACCTGAGAAATTCAAGGCAAATTTGAGGATCCTGGATCTGAATCTGGACTTTGGCGTCAGCATCACAGCAAAGGAAGGTAAGATCTGAGTTCCTGGCGTCGCATCTGGTGCAGCCAGTACTACAGGGGATACCTGTAGGGGTGAATGTCGCTGGCCAGCGTTTTGAATATGTACATTTGCTTCCATCTGCACGAGTAGCCAAATTCCAAAGATGCACAGACCAACAGAGACAAGATTACCCCGAATCTGCCTGAATTAAGCCTGAGTTTGGTTTTTTCTGAACACGGCAGCACACTCCGTGGCTTTCGGTTTTCGACTTTCGATACGCTACCGAACGGAGACCAAAGAAAAATTGATTGATTGACGTCAAATTATCAAACATTCGCAGTTCTCCACATCATGACATAAACAGAAAGAATGAACAGTGAATTGAGCAGAATGTAGTAGGATGGCTTCCTCAATTCGGCCAAGCACGAATACATGTGACCACCAACCTGTCTGGCCTGGCCCTCGTACGGCTTGGGCGCTGCAAATCAGCGGCCGAACTTGAAGCTTGGTCCTCATTTGGCTCCTGGGCTGGCCTGACCGCAGGAGGGGGGATCGACGGATCAGCCCTGGAATGTGGCTGCTGAGGGCCGTAAAAGGCTGGATCTCGATTCACCACAGGTCGTTTTCCGTCGCTCTCCACTTGTCTGTCTGGTTTCGACAAACAATCTGTCAGGAGTACTCCAATTTCGGGGTGCTTCTTGAGGAAGTCAATGAACCCCTTGGTGTACCCATGGACAAAAGATTGGGCTGGTTCCCAGTTGTTGTGACTGGAATCAAAGCCCCTCCACTCACACAGAAATTCCCATTCGCCCTTGGCGTCACGTCTTGCTTCAACAATCCTCTTGAGTTCGTACTTCCCCCCTTCGATGACCCGATCAGACAAGTGTTTCGCAGTCCAAAAAAGGGGTTTAACCCGATCCTTGGGGGAGGGGATCTCTCTCTTGAGGCGATCGCCCGAAACGTCAATTTCCCTGCTGACATCCACACGAATCCTCCACCTGTTCTCACCAAGACGCGCTGTAACAGCGAATGGCCCCTCCCACAAGGGAAGAAGCTTGTCATCTCCGTCCAGGGTGGTTTCGGATTTTCGAAGCCAAACTCGATCATCGACTTCAAAATTGTGGGGGTTTTTTCGACCTTGATTTTGAACCCAAAGCCAGTCAGCTTGATGCTTCTCGATTAATTTCGACACAGTTTTATCTGCTCGTTGGACTTCGTCCAAAAACAGCGAAGCATCTTTACAGGGGCGAGGATTATTCAACGGCATGTTCCACCAACACTTCTTTCGTCCAAAGACAATTTCATTTGGAGAAAGGCCATGATACAAAGGCGTGTTGTGGTAGCGGCGAAGCATGGCGAAAAGAATCTCAAGCCAATGGAAATCCTTTTCACTCGCGAGCTCCTTACGAAGCATATTTATAAGTGAGCGGCCGGCTCTTTCGCCAGACAGCGCTCGATGCGAGTGGATTTCACATCGGAGGTGGTGGATTCCAAGGCGAGCACATAATTCTCTCCACCATTCGGAGGTGTACTCTTTGCCTGAATCCGTCACCACCTCGGATGGGACGTCCCAGCCTCCCATCCAGGTCTGCGCGCACCATTTAGCGGCAGCCTTGCCAGTCATCGACTCAATGTTGCAAGGCAACACTTGGATGTAGCCGGAATGACGGCACTGAATAAGGAGCACACCATTGACTTTTTTATTCGTCCAATGGCACTCTTCGTCATCGAGCTCACCGAGATAGAAGAAATCACTGGTGACTCTGTTAAAGAGGCGCTCCGGAATAGGATGTGGCCTCAGATGGCCGTGCTTCTTTGCGCTGGGAGGCGTCGAGACAGCACATTGGGCGCATCCGGCGGCTACTTTCATGCAGTGAGTATATAGCCGTGAGCCAAACAACCTATGTTTAATCATCGACCACAGTCGACGGCCATGTGCGTGGGGGGACTCCCATTTATGCCACCAGTTTAACACTCGGGGGGCTAGGGCGTCTGGCACACACAATTTACCCTCCATCCACAGCTTCCCCCCATCCAACGAGTACTCAGGAAAAATCCCATCCTTGTGAGCATCTTTGGATTTGAGATTTCCAAAGACCTCTTTAAACATGGGATCCTGCAGGTAATCGGACGTCCAGTCACGGATTATCAGGGAATCTTTAGGCAGGGGTGGAGTTTTGGCCGGATCTCGACGCTTAATGCCTTGGATCAACCGAAATCGACTTACTTGTCGGGTATAGTCAAACCGTTTTACACTCCCTGAGGAGGGATCGGTGACTTTCTCCACGACTTTCAGTGTTTTGGTGCAGATCTCATGGGCATGCGCCGGATCTGAGATGGCCGTGATGTCGTGACACGGTAATGCATGCTGTTTAACAGCGCACTGCATGCATGCACGTCGAATGAGTTTCCTTTCTTCCTGATCCCATTCGATGATGACATGGCGGTGCTGCTCCGTACCATGGATGTTGGTACTTTGCAGCCCCTCTGAGGCGGGGTAAGCCCATCGGCTCAGAGCATCCGCTACGGTGTTGTGTTTTCCAGGCAAGTACGACACATGGAGGTCAAACAGAGAGAGAAATTCGTGCCATCTGGCCCGTCGACCAGCTGGGCTCGCGACAGTATCAATGTGTTCGGTGGCCCAATACTCCAGAGATCGATGATCCGTCAGGACCTCGACTCGATTGGTGCCAACCCACGATTGGTACTTTTTTAAAGCACAGATGATGGCGTAAGTCTCTTGCTCACGCGGCGACCATTGCATTTGGCGTGGGGCTAGCTTCCGAGACCAAAATGCAAGAGGGTAATGATCGCCGGTGGCTTCATCAACCTGTTCAAGGACAGCTCCGATCGCGTACCTAGAAGCGTCGGTTCTAATGTAGAAGGGTCGGTCAAATTGGGGCACATGCAACGTGGCGACTTCACAGAGGGCTGCCTTCAAGTGATGGAAGGCCTCCTCGCACTCGTCAGTCCACTTGACACGAACCTTTGAACCTGCCTTGCCCGCATCTCTCCCTACCTTCAATGATTCAGTGAGGGGGGCAGCAAATTTGGCATAATTCGGCACAAAAGTGTGGTAGAAATTGCAACAACCCAGGAATCCTCTCAACTCCGTGATCGTCTCAGGGCGCTTCCACTTCTGAATAGCAACGAGCTTCCCTGGACTGGGTCGTCGGGTGCCATTCTCTAGGAGAGAACCACAAAATTCGACTGATTTTGAAAATAATTTTCCCTTCTTTGGCCCACAAATCAGCTGATTGGCGTCAAGAATGTCCAAAACTTGGTTCAGCTGCTTCTCATGTAGGGCCACCAGCTCGGCTTCGGTCAGTCCCTCCCCTTCCGTCGCGATGATTATGTCATCTATGTACACACTCACGAAGGCACGAAGCTCAGGATGGGTTGTGAACAGCACATCCTCCATCATTCTTTGAAAAAATGAGGGGGCGTTCTTCAGACCCATGGGCATGACGGTCCACTGGACTGGGCCACATGGCGTGCACATACAGGTGAGAGGTCGGCTGTCCTTCCTCAACGGCATTTGGTGAAAGCCGTGACGGAGATCCAGCACAGAAAACAAACGACCTCTTGCCCTCTTGGCGATTTCCTCCTCAATGAGGGGCAGGGGGTGTGAATCCGCCTTGGTTTCGGCGTTGAGATTGCGAAAATCAACAACCATTCGCCAACCATCAATAGTGTTCTGGTCTGCAGGCGGTGGCTTCGGGACTGTGAAGGGTGCACAGCACCATTCGCTGGTCATACAACCCTCAAGCCAACCAAATTCCCTGAGATTTCTCTCGATGATTCTTCTGAGGATCTCATGTTTATGTCCATGGTTCTCATAAGGGCGCTGTTTTTTTGCCTTGTAACCTTCACGAAGCTCGATGAAGGCTTCACCGAACTGTCCACGGACAGGGGGGTCTTTGATCAACTTCCCTGAAAGGGTTGTGTCCTTCCGTTCCTCAAAAATCTTTTCTCTTGACTTGGAACACAATTCAGTGTCCACCTGATCGCCAGGAATTACTGTCGAAAAAACTTTGGCGACTTCTTCGGCTTTGGCAGGAAGAATCTTCTTACGGATGTCCCTAAACAGGTCCGTATCAACTGCCTCTTGAAGATAGGTGGGTCGTGTGTCGAAATCCCAGAGATTCTCTTCGTGATCCAGCTCCTCGAAAGGATCCATGAAAGCTTCCACAGGGGGTTTTTCATAAAAAACTCTGAATTTGCGGCGCGATTTGGAATTTTTCTTCGCCCGTGCACTGAAGATTCTTTTCGATGTCGATCGTATCGGGGAAGAGGGAGACGAGGCGGATCCATTGGACGTTGAATCACCTTGGGTATCTGACGGACAAAAATCAGAAAAAATAGATTCATCATCAGTACCACGCTCAACCTCAGATTCTGACCCAACACAAGAATCAGTACCAGAATCAGCAGAATTAGAGTCAGAAAGCTTTCCATCCACCAGGAATGCAAGCGAACTCCAGGACCGCTGTGGCAGGGGACCTGTGTCGTCCCTGGCATACAGCTTAATCTTCCTGGGAAGTTCGATGTAATCTACACAAATGTCTTGTAATTCCTGAAACCAAGGCTTGTCGTCCCACAAGGGCACAACTAAAATTGCCTGGGTTTTATCTTGCTTGATTTTGTGGATGACCTGCTGGATTAAGTGAAACGGAGGATTAATCCACAACTTCTTGTCCCATTTATGGGTCCAAGCGTCGCTAAAGTGCTTGTCAAAGCGCTTGTTCATACGGTTAGCAAAGGCATCATACTGTGGCCAAAAGGAATGGTGTTCATGAAAATATTCACAAATTGCATCGCACCATTTGTCGACAACTCTGTAGGATGAAGAGTGCCAGCGCGAAGGGCGTCGTGGCTGGGAGTCCCTACGAAGACATTCTAACTCTTGGGAGTAATCGGCACTCCCATTCACCTCTGCAATGGTGACATCTTCACCAAATTTTGGTGTCACCTTTTGCTTCAAAAATTTTTCTGCACTTTTAAACCCTGCGTGCAAAAAACGAAATTCAGGACGCTCCAAGGGACCTGACTCCAGCAAAAAACAACGCCGATGACCTACGGGCGCTACCCTGTTCTTGCGAAGCCAAGGATGGCCCAAATAAAGGTCATACTTTATGTCGGCACGATAGAAGTAGTCATCCTTAAGGACAACTTCTTCCACATTTTGCTCTTCCCAAAGGTCTTGAGCGACCAAATGAGTTGATATATAACAACCGCGTTGCCCACCTGCGAGAGAATGTCCAGAAACTCCCTCGAGAGTAACAGGATGAGGCGACTCAAACACGCAGTCGTCGGGTAAGAATGAATTGGATTGGAGATTTACCTCTGATCCATTGTCACACAAACAAGTGGCGAGATGGAAATTTCCCTTGCAATCAGAGACCCACAGCTTTGTGACAAACTGACGGGCCCTGTGCTTGGACTGTACACCAACCTCGTCCACTACAACAGAAGGATCCGCTGCCGGATCCAGGGGAGAGGAGACAAGCGACCCTACATCAAGTAATGGTCGATCTGGAATTTGGGGATCATGCCTGAAATCGCCTGGGGAGGGGCGATTTTCGTGGCTCCCCTAGGCGTTCTGACCTCCAGCGGCTGCATTAACATTGTGAACACAGCCTGATTCGTCGATCCACTCATCTTGGAACGGATCATCCGCTGGATTCAGGGCATTTTCGACATAATCTCGATCCGCATCAGACACCTGGTCTGCACCTGAGACCTGATCCACACGATGATTGCCCTTTCCGCGTCCATGGCCACGGCCGCCGGATGATGGGCCACCACCGTCGCCACGCCCTCTGCTCTTACCAGAGAAAGGGGTTCCCGAAGGATTTCCCTTACCTTTACCCTGTGATCCTGGAGCATTTCCTTTGTTTGTACCGGATTGAGGGGTTTGGCCTGGATTTTGATTTCCGCCTCCGGCGTTGCCATTGGGACTTGTCTGGCCGTTCGGCTGTCCACCGGAGCCGGATGGAGTCCGATTTCCTTTGCCTTGGGACCCGCCAGGGCCTCCGGTATTTTTGTTTCCACCGGAGGGGGTCGGATTACCCTTTCCCCCCTTGGCACCATGCACCTGTCTGTCATTCCTGTCTGAATTCTGCGAATTACTGACATTTTCACCAATCACCTTGTGATCGTAAGCAGACCATCGGTGATTACCAGTAGAATGCGTCTTAGCTCGGTTCGTAGAACCTAAAAGAAGGCAGATGCTACAATGATCCTGAACATTCCGGGTGTCATTCACCCTTTTGTTGCCCTTTTAAGCCCCATTTTGGGTGTTTTGCTGGGTATTCTTGTTTCCCCCAAGACCCTCATGGAAATTTTGATTGGCGGCGTCAGCGAGCCGCTCAACCTCTTCCCACAGTTCCTGCGGGGTGAACGAAAACACCCAGTTCCTGGCCTTCAGGCGATGGCCGTGGAAACTTACTCCCCTGTTGAGGACTTGGACAAACAAGTCCCGATCCTCGTGTTCATTAAATTTGATTTTCCACGTGTTTTCAGTGAATTTCACCTTGGTAAACGACGTGGGGGAGCACTTTTGAAGTGCCTCCCTGACGGTAAACCGGTTGGCCGAGGCATCGAAGCCATCGACCTCCGCCCACCAGGTCTTGACCTTTTCTTCGGACTGTTTATTCCGAAGGGTGGCGGCGGTTTCTGAGGGGATCTTGTCAAAAATCAGATTTTTCAGCTCGGCACTAGAAAATTTTTCGCCTGAATGTTCAGATTCTTCTACGAGATTCCAGAAGCGCTGTCTCTTGTCCTGCACTTCGTGCAAGATTAATCGAGAGAATGAAGGAAAATTCTTCAACATCTGGTGGTAATGGTCCTCTGGCAGTCGGGATCCACGTACCTCCAACTGTTCCCACACCTCATCAAAGGTAAGGGGGGAACTTGAATCCTCACGATCACTCCAGGTCCTGAGCCAAGTGTTGGCCGGCGCTCCCTCAAGGCAGTCCAAGAGCGCCATCAGGAACTGATCATCCTGGAGTTTTTGAGTCTTAACCCACAGTTTAAATTCCCGTTGGAACTGAGGCCAACGTCTGGGGTTCCCATTATACTTCGGTTGCTTGGCAACCTGACGAAGTCGCAATGAAGTAGGATTTAGGAGTGAATCCAGCCCAACACCGGCCGTAATGGCAGACACCTTGGCGGCATCATTAGCCACACCAGCTCCGGCGAGGGTCTGGGCGAGCAACATCTGGGCTATTGCATTGGAATCAACAGCAGGAAGGGCAGTACGGGAGGCAGTTCGCTTGGCATTCTGAGCCTCAGTCCTAGCCTTCGCCGACCTACTCTGAGATCGAGAGATTGTAACCCTTTCCTTTAGCTTAGTCCTGCTGATCCTGGCGTCGGTGGTCTTAGAGTCCACCGAAGGAGCAATCGAAAAAATTTCTGTCGCCTCCTCCGACGGTTCTGTTGTTTGTTCCACCGATGATGCGCCCTCAGACCTCATGTGGGTCTTGAAAAGATCTTTAATTCCCAGCGTCTGAATGATGAGTTGCATTTGATCTTTGAGCAATTGGAGCTCAGTATCTCGCTGTAATCTGCAAGAGCAGTCGGCAGGACAGTACATACCGTGTCCTGAAGGGCCTGAGCAGGCTGTCGGACCGCTAATCTCAGTGGTTCGCAGCCAGGAGTCCACTTGGGGAGCTCCTTCAGTCCTAATTTCCAGACTTGCCTGCCTAGCTGCCTCTAAAATTGCTTCCTCAACCGCGGCGGCTAGATCGTCGCGGATGGAAACAGAGGGATGAGGGGCGGAGGGCCCGGCAACAGGTGCCTTGGTCTTCTCCTTCGGGAAGGGGCTTGCCTCCCAGATCTGCAAAAAAATGGCAAAAGATTCATCTTCTTGAGAACGCCACCACATCCTGGTATTAATTTCTTCTTGAAGGAGGAAAAAATATTCAAATAAAAAATCAGAGGCGATTCTTTCTTGACCTATCAGCTTAGACGTGGCTAATAGACAAAGGGCCTCAAGCGCCTCAAGGTTACGGGTCACTTCTGAAGACAAATGGTTGTCCCATTGTGCCCAAGAGGCTGGTCGATTATAGGTAGGTACCTCACCTGGACCACCCATCTCAATGTCGTCAATGTCGGCGTCGATGGTCTCAAAATGTGGACATTGGTAAGGAGTATTAGTACCTGCCAGGTCCGTAAGCTCCACCGGAGCGTTGCCATTAGCGTAGGCTGGGAGATTCCAGCTGCTTGATGGCCAATTTCGACTGGGATCTTGATTGTAATCTGGGCCTCCACAGCTGCTGATTTGTGCCCTTCTTGGGCAATTTGGGCTTGCGCAAGGCATTCCTCTCAAGGCCTCGTTCGCACAGCACCACGGCAGCGTAATCGTTACGTCTCCGGAGGTGGCGGAGTCTACGGGGCCGTACTGGGGAGCTAGCTGTGGTTGGGACGCCAAAGGAACAACATTCAGGTAGCCTCTGCTACCATGAAAGTGCTGCCCTGGGTCGTTGAGGGTGCCGGAGGGCTCGGGGCCGGCAAGACCAGTGGGGCAGGCACGCGAGGAGTCTCCCTGGATGTTGTTATTGGGGGTAGAACCGGATACTCGGACACCAACAGAGGCGAGAGCAGCGACAACAGAAGCAAGGTCCATGCTGATTGTGGTCCGGCAGAAAATCCCAGTCTATGAAGAAAATTGATGCGAATTATTCTAAATACATCTGAGTGTCCAAAACTGTCTGAAAAGATTTAAATAATCCAGTTATGTAAAAATGTTTGGCCGATCTGGCCCGCGAGCGCGCGTCAGCGGCAAATGGCAATTCCAGCTAAAATAGCGGAACGCGGCGGATTTACGGGGAATGGACCGCGGAATCAAATCCGGCATATCAGAAATATATAGGAAATATCCTGTGACTGAGCTGCGAGGCGGCGATTCCGCCGAAGCAAAGAAAATGACCAAAATGTAGCCAATCTGGGCAGAATGTCTGAAAATCTGAGCAGATGGGGCTAGCCGCACTTACACCCCGACGCCACGAAACAACCCTGATGGGTTACGGCCGCTGTCAATACAACTTTGCTTAGGCAACCAAGCGCCGTCAAGGCCACCGCCAGCTCCCCGAAGGCCTGCACCATCGCCGCCACGTTCAGTTGCAGCCAAACTGGAGAACGTTGAAGCATTTGGAACAACCGGAGTGACAAAAGGCGAAAAAGAACAAGAGTTTGACGTGCAGGTCAACGAGTTGGTCAGTGAAGAGTTCAAAATTCGAAAAAGGTTGAGGTATGAGCAGGAGAACCTGTCGGCACGCCTCTACGCAAATTTTGGCTATCGCTTCCAGCAGCTTTTCTCTACCTTCGCCGCACAGCTGAAATTGGCCGCGACCGTAATGAGGAAGAAGCCAAAGACGTGTGACACGAAAAATACAGACAAGTATTGCGTGAAGGAGACGAGAGAACCGCCGAATGAAGTGAGGAAGTCAGGCTCGACGCCAAAAAGGCAAAAAGAGTTCACTGATGCGACGCCAATACCAGACCATTCAGGTACACTTACGGCCGTAGAGAAGTCACTGTCCGAGTTAAAAAGGATACTGACACTTTTAACACCGACCTCTTCGCGCAGTCCAACCGAGGAGAAAAGAAATGAGCGCCTAGCGGAGGAGTTGCACACGAGACGAAACCCACCAGCCCAAGAAAAATGGGTAGCGCGAAGCAGTTCCATGAATGACGTCGCCAGACCCAAACCAAGAGCTCAGGCGAGCGAAGAAGAACGAAACCACGGGGACGCTTCAAACACAGCCAAGGGGAAGGTACCCGAACGCGTGAGGGAGCGTGGCCGAAGAGGAGGACGAGCTGTACAGCGCCGCAGGGCTGCTGCGTTTTTCTTGGAAGCTATTTGTTCAATGGTGGGGTATTCAAGTGAAAGGACTACTTCGTTGAAGAGGAGGTGTCCACCACGTTCAGCCTGGGGTCAATGCTTGGCCCCCACGAACGAGTACAACCCTTTCCTTTAAGTTTTTGAGCGCTGAGAGCGCTCTGTTACCCTGCGCGTATGTCGAGCGCTTGGAGCGCTCTGTTTTATCAAAGTTTGGCGCTACGAGCGCTGTGTTTTGCCAACCACTGTGCCCTGCACAGTTTATCACCTGTTGGGCTTCATATATGCAGGGATCTGATTTAGATTCCCTGGCATGTACATTTGAGATGCAGAACGAGGTCCTGTCTGGCCTCTGTCTGGGCGCCAAGCGCCTTGTTTGCTGGCACTGACATGTGCCTTTGCTTTCTTTTTCGTTGTAGATACTATTTTGGATCTGCAATGAGCAGTGGTGGGATACACCCTGCTTTACACTTTGAGTGAACTCTGGTTTACTCAGTTTTGCAATTTCTGTTTTGCTTTGCACCTGCCTGCTTGTGAGCAGTGTGTCTTTTTTTGTTTTTCAACTGCTTCTGTCTTGGAGAAAAAGCAGAGTGGTTTTCCTGTTTGTTTCTCTGCTTTTGTTGGGAAAAAGCAGGGGTTTTGTTTCAGTATTTTTATACTAAATTTTATCTGTGCCATGAGCGCTTCAGGTTTTGTGCCACGAGCACTTAACAGCTTTTTACACCCAATGAGGTGTGCAGGTGGGTATAGGTCCAGATACCACCCCACGCCACCCTGTGGGCACTTTTGTCAAGCAGAAGGCTACAAAAGTAGTTGCCTTACATTGTTGGAAGGGCAATGTAGGTCAGACTTGATGTAGAATATAGTGTATACTATTGTAGGTTTAAAGCCTGCAGGTTTCATTATTTTTTATCCGGTCAGAGCCACCCTTGGGAGGGTAGTTCTGAGCCTGGGGGGGGAGTGTAAAACCTTGCAGGCTCATTTTGGAGGCAAAACGGTTTTACACCCACCCAAAGCAGTGCTTTTTGACCCACCCAAACCGTCTTGCCTCACCTTTCGGTTGGTATGGTTCAGCCACCCTGGGTCAGGCCCTTTGTGGGCTTGGGGGGGGAGTGTAAAGGTGAGGACAAGCCTGAAATCCTGTGTTTGCTGTAGGATGCGGTTCGTTATATTTATTGCTATTTTTTCATTAAGGTATCGTGCTCAGTACTTGGCTGTACTGACACATGTATGTTACATAAACCCATATATTATGCTGTTTAGCGTTGCAGTGCAGATGCCGCCTTTTTGGGCACTGCAGAGCATGCGCGCGCACGGATTTGTGCACCGAATTAGCTTTTATAAAGCTTTGTTTTATTATAAAAACATCTGATTTTGTAGGAATGTAATTGTGTTGCGACATGCATGAATTGTGGATGCCCGCAATGTACATTGTTTTAGTGTGCTTTGGGATCGTTACGATCTCAGTACTATGCACTGTGATCGAGATCAAAACTGAAGTTGAATTGATTTGTCTCGCCGTGTGTCTTGGGTTATCATTGGAGGACTTGGTTTTGGAGCAGCCAATATTCAAGTCAGCACACAACAAAAAAACCACGGAAGGGTTTTTTTCCAGAGTTTTACAGAGGGTTGCTGAACCTCCCTCCACCTGATTCCCTCCCCCCCAGCACAGATTGTTGACCTTCGGCATTGCCGGAGAATCATCCACTAAGGATGGACGATCTTTCGTGCCACTTATAGGCACTGGAGATGTAGTACCGGCCCGGTCCTCCGTAGGCTCCGGAGATTCCACGACAAGACACGGGCGGTTTTTGACGCCGCTCATAGGCACCGGGGACTCTTCCACAGCAATGAACTGAGGGGCCGGAGAGTCCTCCACCGTGATGTAGTGGGGGGCCGGGGATTCATCCACAAGCATGGGGCGATCCCTGGTCCCTGCCATAGGTTCAGGAGGTGCAGGCGACGAGGCAACGGAAATAGGGGAATGATGGAGTTCATGACGTTCCAACACCCCAATCTCCTCCTCCTCATCGTCGTTCCACTGCTCCACCGCCAGGGGGAACCACTAGTCACACTCATCCTCCTCGATTTGCGTGGGGGATTCCTCGATGATCGTAGGATTTAGCCTGGATCCGCTCGGGGGATCGGGATACGCTCCCAAGGCAGGAGATTCCTCCACCAGGGAGGGAAACCGCCGCGATCCACTCATTGGAGTGGGCGACGATTCCACCACAGTGGGGTTCTGCCTAGTCCCCGACAGGGCTTGCTAGATCAGGGCCACGGCCTCTCGAGCCGGACCCAGATGGCCATGGGGATCAGGCGTGAGCGCGAGGACTCGACGGTTTTCAGCGTCGAGTTGGTCAACAATGGGGCTGATGGGCCCTGCCGCAAACAGGTTTTTTCTGACCTGAGGCTCTGGCAACCCCCCTAGCGACGGAGGAGTGCCAGAGTCGACCACGATAGGCCCCATTGGCGAAGCGTACCCCAGTCGGCAGCGCGTGAGGGCGCAGCGTTCGTACGCTCGATCACCCCAGTAGACAGGTCGATTACTGCCCGATTCTCGGCGCTAGTAACGGTTCCCGAGCCCATAATAGGCGATTGTGGTCCTCTTATCGCTCCCTGAGGGTGGCCGTCTATTTCCCTCCCAACCATCCCAGGTACACCAGCTGGATTTCGAGGATGGGGGGCCCCGATGGGAACATTCGGGGATTTCGGAAACTTAGGATTTGTAGCCACTTGGGGCTTGGCCCGTTTTTGCGGCCCCTGCCCGGTCGATGGGGTCAGGGCCGAGGAGGTCCTGAGAGTGGGGACCTGGACACCCTCAGCTATCCCTCCCGGGGAAGAGATTTTAATTTGAATTTGGTCCACGATGTCTTGGACCGATCGCTTTCCGCGATGCCAAACGCCCAACAGAGACGAAAAATTTTCGCCTCTGCTACCATGAAACCAGACCGGGTGGTCAGGAGCAGAGGTCGCAGTGGCATGGGCAGCAACATTGCTTGGCACCGAAGACATAACGATAGTGTTGACTGAATAGTACCCTGCAAACAGATATGGTACACATAGCCAATGAAATACCATGAAACCAGACCGGGTGGTCAGGAGCAGAGGTCGCAGTGGCATGGGCAGCAACATTGCTTGGCACCGAAGACATAACGATAGTGTTGACTGAATAGTATCCTGCAAACAGATATGGTACACATAGCCAATGAAATACCTGATATGCACATATTAGAAATCCACCCTATCATCCACTAATTGAATAACTACTAAACATCCAAGATTGCCCTATCTATCCCACATCCTATGTTCCTAACAAGGAAATGGAATATGATATACCCTATCCCACATATATCCCATATATAGGGCCAAATAATGCTCCCTTAGGGGTAAAATGCCAGGGTAGGGTTCTGACCTGCTTCAGTATTGGCCCAACCAAACGTGGTGATAACACATTTTGACCTATGGAACCAAACACTAAATCAGGTTATGGAGTGGACCCCTTAATCCCCTATCAATGTGAGGCAATACATCTTTTCCTGAGTCGACTGAGAACTGACATATCCAGGGCAGAGCCTATGAATTTATCTATGTTTTCTCATGAATTCTTAGCTGTCCTAGTGGTATGCACCCTAGGGGGCTGGGCACCTCTTTTTGAGAGGTCCTGGGTTCAATTCCCGGTCAGCCTAGCTAAGTAGGAAGATCCCATGTGACATGGCAGTGACCTCATCGCCACATGCCCTGCCACCTCAGCACATATGGGACCCAAAACAAAGAGTGCACATCTCCTGAGATGGCACTATGGAGATTGAGTGACCATGGGGCAGTTTTCCAACTCTTTTTCCAAAACATTTCAGCTATCTTTGTGAATATGCAATCCAATGTGCCCTGAGTTGCAGTTTCTGTGAATATTCTAACATCTTTCACTGTTTACACCGCAGCTCTTTATGCTTTGATCCTGATTCTCTTCTACTTGCTTATCTCTGGCTTGGGCTATCCTGGATTGATTGTATTTCAGCAACTAAAACATTTTACTAATCAAAAACAAGCAGCAGGAAACCCTACACCAGCAGCAAGCAGCAGGAGAGGCACAAACACAGTGTTGAAATCACTATAAAACTTTCTGTCTGCAGCGTCCAGGGCCCTTTGGAAAATTGGAGATAGCACCCGGTTGCCTTGTCATTCTCCCGGAAGCATTGGGTCCAACTCGATGCATGGTGCCAGCGATAAGTCACCTCATTTTTGCCCACCATGGTGTAAACACGCCCATATTGGCGCTTTTAGAGGCCAAAAAATCCCACTACAGCGCCTCATTGGTACTACATGCCGGGAGATAAGTTTGTATGTACTCCCATTTTGACCAACTGATGATTTGATGTACTAGGATACAACAAGATATTGTCTGCAGCGTGTGGCCTAGCTTGGGACATTTCAAGGCCCCTGTCTAAGATGCTAAATGATCCTTTTCAAGAACGATGGCCCACGTGTATTGCCTGAAAAAACATTTCATTTGGCAAAGTAAGGTACCTTATACTATTGCAACGTCTTCAATAGCACCTTTCAAATGGGTACCATAGAGTCACCAAGGGCGATGCCAATTTCACTAAAGGAGAGGTTTTTCTACCCCATCGTGCTGAGAAAGAGGGAGGGTGCTTTTCCAAGGAGCGGGGTTCGGGATGAGATGAGATGGCACATCTTAACTCTATGAATTTTGAATTGGGATGAAGAATACATTGCAGGTAGGTGCGCTTTTGCTTTGTGGGTGGCAACAATCAAAGTTTTGAAGCTTTCACAGCCAATGGTGCCTCTGAGGCAGTGCAATGCATGTTGAACTTTTCGAGAGCATGTGAAATGATACTGCCCTATGCCTCATTAGCTTGTGATGTAAATAGGCGGCTGTCCTTCGGTGAACCTTGCTGTAGAGTAGCTTTGCAAAACCCTTGGGTCCTGGTGGCCATGCCTAAAAAAATCAAAGTTTTGAGCAGGTTTTGATCAGCAACTATCCAAATGCCACCAAGAATTAGCATTAACCATTTGGCAAGGCCAAAAATGCTGTCGCTTCCGATTTTCCATTTTTGAAATCAAACGCTTTGGCCCCATGGCACCCCGCCCTATTATAAGGTGAGAGGTGACCGTAAAGGAAAGGGCGGGGTGGGCTGAGCCAAGCTGATACAACACAACAAAAAAGTTTCAAAACAAATTGCGAAAAATTTTGCAAAAAAAAATAGAAATTTTTCGAAAAAAACATCAAAAGCTTCCAACAAAAATTGAAAAAGATGTTGAATGTTGCATCTAGTGGAACTACATGTTGCGTCCAGCTACTATATCATTGAACATCGCATGTCTTGTGAAACAAGCCTCAATTGAGTGGAACATTATGTAGTGTTACAAGTATAACACCACTGTTCGGCCAAATGAACTTTGTTGCAACCACTATAACAAAGCGCCCATCCCACTTTGGCCACGCAAACACTATGGAGTTGGTACCTAATAATGGTTTTTGAAGTTAAAATCAAAAGCGGCAAAACTACTATGGGTTTTAGCACCGAAAATTTGTTTTTTTAACGACCCACCTCCTTATAAAAAATGGGTTTTAGATCGGAGAAAGCGATGAGAGGGATAATTTCGGAGGTCACAACGAAAGGCCCATTATTGCATGTGCTTATTGTACATAATAATGAACTTTAAATTCTCAACCAACACCTCACCTTTGCGGTAAGTTATACCAATGTAGCAGTATGTGGCATTGTCCCATTTATGCAGGCTTGCCTGTTTGTGATACAATAACTTCTGCAAAATGATTTACAAATTGTAACCAATATACACTATTGTGCGATACCATCAATTTTTAAAACCACCTTTTCGCAAGTATTGAAAAAAAATAGCAGTATTATGTTCCGGCTAATTTTTCTAGCAAGCATTGTTATCATGGTGAATCAAGGATTTTCTGGAATATGAAACCGTGGCGTGCCAGACTTTTGAAAGCTGGAACCTATTCAGACTCAAATGGAGGAGCGATGTATCACAAGAAGATTCTGGCATCCTGATTTGGTACAAAAAAGGATATCGCAGAAATTCAACAACAGCCAGAAATTCTAGCTGGGATCGCAAATGGCTGGAGGGTTCTGGCGGTTTCATACCCGCTGTATACATGTACCACTACCAGTCTGTAAAAATCCCCATTTTCAAGGCTTTTACACAATATGAGGGAGCCGCGTTTTGAAATTACCCTGCTCCACCTATTGTTGTGGCCCTCATTTCAGCCGCACGTACCCCAATATGCTTTTGCCATACCAAGTACCTTTTTGCAACGCTTGGCTCCCTTGTAAACCTGCACACTTCACGTCAGCTTGCCGGGTCGGATGCCATTCTCAGAAACGGGAAACGGTTGGTTGGCTGCCCTGCATGCTTGTTGAATTTGTTGGCTTGAAAGTCATGTATTGCATAGAAATTTGGTGTAGCTTTTGACCTAACACAAAGGAGATTGCCTTGTGCGTCGGATGGTTGTTTAGGGTGACTTGAGGGTGAGAACTATGTCCACGAGTTGTTGTTGACTATGCCTTGATGTCAGCCGGTATTGACCACTTTTGTCCACCATGTCCATCACGCCATCCCTTGTCCTGAATGGAGAGTCACTGCTACGAAGGAGAACATCTCATGGTCTCATGTCTCGCCCTACCTTCCCTTTGAGTTATTTGCATATGACATCTTTTGCCAGTTACTTGGGTGTGCCATTTGGGGGGTTCCTCTCATCCCGGTTTGCAATCCGACATCGTATTATGTTGCACAAAGGCCGAATTCCAGTTCTATGGTGTGCCACACGGCCCACACTAGGTTCCTTTGGAGCCCCACCTTTCAAGTACCGGGACGGTTTTCGCTTATCCCTTTCATGTGTCCCCATGACACCCATTTGGCTAGCCAATCCTCTACAGGTCACGACTTTGCATGGCGTGGTGTATCGGTTCCTCACATTGAGGATCAAATAGCATTTTTAGGTGGCCTTGGCGTTGGCAAATGGAGAGTAATTTGGGCTGCTTTGGTGTAGCACAAAACCGAAAAACATGAATTTTCATGTCATGGTGGACTCGCAAAGTATTGGGGGTTGTGCAGTCTATGTATGTTTTTTGTCCTCTTTTTATGGCGGCACTTCAGCCAGGACCAACACTCACATTTCTAGGGCCGGCGTGGGTGCCGTGAGACACATCCCTCTTCCAAACGCAAAGTATGGCAGGGTGGTTCCAACGTGCGTGCAAACGGTTGTTTGCCTTCACGATCTATCGCACCCGGCCTATGGCATCGATAAACATGGAACCAAACAACAACGGGTGTTCATCGATCTCCGTTGTGTTGGTCTCATCCGTTTCAGGATGGAGCACACAATGCGTGTGCAAACAATGGAAAAGGTTGCAAAGAGCTGGCATGTCCCGGGATGCTGGTCTTTGGTGGGTCAAGGTCATGATCGGCTATTCACCCAAAAATCACAAACGGGGCTAACCAGGAAGTTATCATTCTGGTGTCTTTCACAATAAGTTTAAGTAGGGCAAGATTCAATTCATTCACCGGATTTTTAAACTTCATCACTAATGCCTCAATGAGTGAAAGATTTGCTCTTGGTTTTTCGCTCTTTTTTTGTTGTTTCCACGGAATCCAAAGTGGTGTGGGTGGGACGTAGGCAATCCGGCCATTCATAATTTTTTGGCACCAATTGGAGCGTAGACGGAGTCGATATCCCATTCACAGCGATGGGCACATCATCGACAAGAGCGCTCTTGTGCAATACATGTTTTTGCGAAAGCGTTTTTGGAACTTCGACGTGGTGCATTGATTGGTGGTTCCATGGAATCACGGAATCCAAAGGGGTGGGGGGCTGGCAACGTTGGGAAGGATTCATAACTCTCCTTAGGGCCCAAAACAAGTCCACAAGGGAGTGTGGTACTTGTGATCAGTTGCACTTGTGGGTGTTGTTCGTTGCACAGTACACGCATGAAGCGAAGCGGGGGCAACGACTTCCACGCCTCCTACAAGCATCCACCCTTGTTGTTTGCTAGTTCAGCCTTTGCACCCGCAAGCTATTGCGACTTGCCATGTTTCGCTTCGCGGCCCTCATCGCCTGTGCGGTTACATGCACCTTGGCGGGCCCGTTGCAGCCGTATCTGTGGCCCGCCCCGGCAGACATGACCCAGGGCACTACGAGGACCTACGTGCAGCCTAGGTCGCCGGACACGTTCTTCATCTTCAAGGGCCCCACCAAAACGACACCCAACACGTTGACTAGGGCCTTCGAGCGCTACCGCACGCTCACCTTCCCCCATGTGGTCACCCCGGGTCCGCACGGCGCCAAGAGCGGCCGCAACGGCGGCGCCGTCAGCGCCGCGGAGCTGCCCTCCGTCATCGTCCACGTCGAGCACGTGGACGAATCGCACCCGCAGATCGACACGGACGAGTCGTACCGACTCGACGTCCCCAACGACGGCTCCTCGGCCGTCATCTCCGCCCCCAATGTGTACGCCGCAATGCGCGGACTGGAGACCCTCAGCCAATTGGTCGGGTTTGACTTTGCGGCACAAGCATTTTTTGTGGACCACACCCCGATCCGCATCCAGGTGATGCGTCTCACGGTGATCCGTCGCCGAATGTGGTTCGCCTCACCGGCTGGGCCTTATCTGCATGGAGGAGATAGGACTGTAGAAAGGGTTTATGAATAAATTTCGCTGTAATGGAGAGTAACAGATGGACTTGACAAAGCATGTCCACTATCACAAGCAGCCTCACATTTCACAATTCTGAAGCCATGCACAACTACGTCAACATCACAACCAAAAGTGTGTTTGGTCTGTCGGTCCAATGATTTTGAATGTGTTACCGCACCCAACAAATTGTAGTGGAGATGGGTCAGTAGCTCATGCGCTTGGACAAGGGCGGTGCCCGTCTACCGCAGGAGTTTGCATCAGTTATTCTTGTTGTTTTATACATGCTTGGGCAGCCGTAGTCGTAGCCGTGTGGCGGGCACTGGTACTCGACACGTAGCAGATTCATGGCCCTCATGCGCTAGCACTGGCTGGTCGGTGCCTGAAGGACCCCCCTCCCTTTTTTCCGCATCGAGGACCACCCCGAGGAATCGCCATCCATGACCCAGTCCGCTATGCTCCAAATGCCGTTGGCCAACCTCCAACGGCTGAGCTGGGGTGTAACGGACAGGAGGGTTTCTTCTTCTTCTACTTCTTCTTCTAATTCTTCTTTTTTGCGATCAGGGACCGCTCTGATACATGGCGACGGTGTCTGGTCGTTTTGGTTGGGCCTCTTTGGACCACAATTTTGGTGGCCAGCATGACCCGCGAGATGACACGGACATGAACCCTTTGCGTCGGAAAGGCAGGCTGCAGCGGTTGGGCAGCGGTTGGAGGGTAACCGACAGCGTTTGGGCGGTTACCAACCAGCGGTTGAGGGTATTTTGGTGCAGGGCCACATAACTGGGTCCACATTTCGTCCGTGGTTGAGGGTAACCGGCGACAGGAGTCGTGCATGTGTGTCATATTTGTACGGCTCATAGCACCATGCTATCTCAGCGCGCATCCCATTTCCACAGCAGTGGATTGGGAACAGGCATTCTGCCTGAAAGCTGTGGCCAAAAGAGCCGCGGTGCGGCGTGGAAGCACGGCCTCGTCTACCAGCAAGCACGGGAACCCTGTCTGAGTGTCGCTGTCCCTGACCAAGGCCGTGCTTGCGTAAATGCGCGCCGGGGGCGGGGGGGGGGGGCTTCGCAGGTTGGGCTCCAGTCCATCGGTGGTGCCCCGCCGGTTGTGGCAGGTGCCTGCCCACCCCTGCGTAAAGTGCACGGTCGGTGGATAAACCTGTGCCCCACATGGCCCCCGCTCGTCATGGGTTTGGACGAGGCCATTGCTTCGTGCCCCCAAGGGGTGGGTGCCGAAAGTAAGTTCTGTGTACCTGACACGGTGTACCTGACAGGGATGCATTGGAAGGGGAGGAAGCCCCCCCAGGGCCTCGTGCCAGCCCCCCCCCCCCCCGTCCAGGGCGCCCAGCCTATGCCCAGCCACTGTCTCCCTGAGGGCAAGTGCCGGCTTCAATGGCATTTGTAAACGACAGCAACCGCCCCCAACCGCTTTGGCAACCTCCTCCGACCGCCTGCTTAACCGCCTCTGGGGCCGCCTCCGAGGTCCCTTCCCTTCTGATGCATCCCAGCGTGCATCCCGCGGCCTTTTCACCATTGCCTAGTTCGGACAGGCCATTATTGCTGAGTAACCAGTCGTCGACCCTGATGGTGGGTGGGGTTCCGAGGCCCCCAAAAGTCTGTGCACCTACCCCCCGCCCCCTTGGGTGGGATCGTCACTTTGATAAAAAAGCACAGGAAATACCAGGCGCCAAAGAAAATTTTTTTCAGGGCATATTTGAACTGCTGCAGTTTTAGTGCTACCATTGTGTAGTGCAACCCCCCCCCCCCCCTTGGGGGGGGCTGACTGTGCAGTGCATTACCTCTGGTTTGCATTTGTCTGTTTTTGAATTAGGTCCCCCCCCCCGGGGAGGGGGACCAGCCTGGCATTAGGAGTGGGATTACAAGGGGGGGGGGAGGTAAAATCGGCCTTCATTTCCGTTGATCGACTTTGCTTTTCCCCTGAAGAAATTTTTCTGGTGCGGGGGGTGGGGGGGAGGTCAGCCGGGGCCGGCCATGGCCCGAAAGCCCCCCCCCCCCCCCTCCTTCAGCAAGGGCCCAGCCAGGACACGCCTGGCCTGCAACCAGCCGATGATGCAGCAGAGGGGGGCCATGCTCGTTCTTGTGCCACAGTCTGGGGATCTGGGCCAAGAGGGCAGGAGTGCAGGGATGCATTGGAAGGGGGGGGGTGCCCCCCTTCCAGGGCGCCCGGCCTACGCCCAGCCACCGTCCCCCTCACGCCTAGTGCCAGCTTCAATGGAATTTGTAACCGACAGTAACCGCCCCCAACCGTTTTGGCGACCCCCTCCAACCGCCTGCCTAACCATTTCTGGGGCCACCTTCGAGGCGCCTTCCCTTCTGATGAACTTTGCCGTGGGGTTTACGAATTGGCGCCCAGTTTTCTTCGCACCACAATTCGCCAGTCCAAACTTCGGAACCCAATTTCCCCCGTGCCGGTATCCCGGAGGGAACCGCTGTCCCCTTCCTGAAGCGCCGCCCGCTCTCAGGGGGGCGGGGGGGAGGGTTCAATAGAGCCCCCCAAAACTGGGGGGGGTGGGCGTGTCCTGGGAAAAGGGCTCAATTGGCAGGTCCATTGATCAGTTATTATGAACTCTGGCGCCGGGGGTCAGTCTCGGTAGGATTTTGGGGGTACCGTCAATTGAGCCCCTTTTGGGGGGGGTCTGGCCAGGGGGCTGCATCGACCCCCCCCCCCCTCCAATTGAAAGCCCGCCTGCCCCAGCAATGGACCCGCGCCAAAACTCCGCCCCGCATCCAGGATCGGCCCCGGTTCCCACACCGCGGCCTCATGATCGACACCGGCCGCCACTTCCAGCCGCTGGCGTCCATCCGCAGCGTCATCGACAGCCTGCCCTACGCCAAGATCAATGTCCTGCACTGGCACATGTCGGACTCGCAGTCCTTCCCCTTCGAGAGCAAGACCTACCCCCGGCTGTGGGCCGGCGCCTACTCGGACTTCGAGAAGTACACCCAGGCCGACATCGCTGCGGTGGTGGAGTACGCCCGCGCGCGCGGCGTGCGCGTCGTCGTCGAGTTCGACATGCCGGGCCACGCCGCATCGTGGTGCAAGGGGTACCCGCGGGTATGCCCCTCGAAGGACTGCCCGCAGCCGCTCAACGTGGCCGACAACGCCACCTTTGACCTTATCGCCAGCGTGCTGAAGGAGTGCACGGGCGGCCAGGTATGATGAGTGTGGCGACTGAGGGGGGTTGACTAGGGAGGAGAAAGTGGGGGCGGGACAGGGATCAAAGATTCTGCCCGCCCCCCTCCGGCTCCGGTAAGCACATGTGTCATAGCCATTACGTCGAACGACTCCGGATGGTGAGTGGATGGATATGGGTGCCAGCGACGAAGCATCACAGCCCCACAGCCCCACTGCCCCACAGCCCCACAGCCCCACAGCCCCACAGCACCACAGCCCCACAGAACCACAGCCCCACAGCCCCACAGCCCCAAAGCCCCACAGCACCACAGCACCACAGCACCACAGCACCACAGCCCCACAGCACCACAGAACCACAGCACCACAGCCTCACAGCCCCACAGCCCCACAGCACCACAGCACCACAGCCCCACAGCACCACAGCACCAAATCACCGTAGCACCACAGCCCCACAGCCCCACAGCCCCACAGCCCCACAGCCCCACAGCACCAAATCACCGTAGCCCCACAGCCCCACAGCCCCACAGCCCCACAGCCCCACAGCCCCACAGCACCACAGCACCAAATCACCGTAGCACCACAGCACCATAGCACCACAGCCCCACAGCCCCACAGCACCACAGCACCACAGCCCACAGCACCACAGCACCACAGCACCACAGCACCACAGCCCCAAAGCACCACAGCACCACAGCCCCACAGCCCCACAGCCCCACAGCCCCACAGCCCCACAGCACCACAGCACCAAATCCCCGTAGCACCACAGCACCACAGCCCCACAGCACCACAGCACCACAGCACCACAGCCCCACAGCACCACAGCCCCACAGCCCCACAGCCCCACAGCCCCACAGCCCCACAGCCCCACAGCACCACAGCACCAAATCACCGTAGCACCACAGCACCATAGCACCACAGCCCCACAGCCCCACAGCACCACAGCACCACAGCCCACAGCACCACAGCACCACAGCACCACAGCACCACAGCCCCAAAGCACCACAGCACCACAGCCCCACAGCCCCACAGCCCCACAGCCCCACAGCCCCACAGCACCAAATCACCGTAGCACCACAGCACCACAGCACCATAGCACCATAGCCCCACAGCCCCACAGCCCCACAGCCCCACAGCCCCACAGCCCCACAGCCCCACAGCACCACAGCACCAAATCGCCGTAGCACCATAGTACCAGAAGGACCACAGCACCACAGCACCACAGCACCACAGCACCATAGTACCACAGCCCCACAGCACCACAGCACCACAGCACCATAGTACCACAGCACCACAGCCCCACAGCACCACAGCCCCACAGCCCCACAGCCCCAAAGCCCCACAGCACCACAGCCCCACAGCCCCACAGCCCCACAGCACCACAGCACCACAGCACCACAGCCCCACAGCCCCACAGCCCCACAGCCCCACAGCACCACAGCCCCACAGCACCACAGCGCCACAGCCCCACAGCCCCAAAGCCCCACAGCACCACAGCACCATAGCCCCACAGCACCACAGCCCCACAGCACCACAGCCCCACAGCCCCACAGCCCCAAAGCCCCACAGCCCCAAAGCCCAACAGCACCACAGCACCACAGCACCACAGCACCACAGCACCACAGCACCACAGCACCACAGCACCACAGAACCACAGCCCCACAGCACCACAGCCCCACAGCACCACAGCACCACAGCACCACAGCACCACAGCACCACAGCACCACAGCACCACAGCACCACAGCACCACAGCACCACAGCACCACAGCCTCACAGCCCCACAGCACCACAGCACCACAGCACCACAGCACCACAGCACCACAGCACCACAGCACCACAGCACCACAGCACCACAGCACCACAGCACCACAGCACCACAGCCCCACAGCCCCACAGCAGCACAGCCTCACAGCCCCACAGCACCACAGCACCACAGCACCATAGCACCACAGCCCATCAGCACCACAGCACCAAATCACCGTAGCACCACAGCACCCCAGCACCCCAGCACCACAGCCCCACAGCACCAGAGCACCAAATCACCGTAGCACCACAGCACCACAGCACCCCAGCACCACAGCACCACAGCACCACAGCACCATAGCACCACAGCCCCACAGCAGCACAGCACCACAGCCCCACAGCACCACAGCACCAAATCACCGCAGCACCACAGCACCACAGCCCCGCAGCACCACAGCACCACAGCCCCGCAGCACCACAGCACCACAGCACCACAGCACCACAGCACCAAATCACCACAGCACCATAGCACCACAACACCACAGCACCACAGCACCACAGCACCACAGCACCACAGCACCACAGCACCACAGCACCACAGCACCATAGCACCACAGCCCCACAGCACCACAGCACCAAATCATTGCAGCACCACAGCACCACAGCACCCCAGCACCACAGCACCACAGCACCATAGCACCACAGCACCAATGCACCACAGCACCACAGCACCACAGCACCACAGCACCACAGCCCCACAGCCCCACAGCCCCACAGCACCAAATCACCGTAGCACCACAGCACCACAGCACCACAGCACCACAGCACCACAGCACCAGATCACCGTAGCACCACAGCACCACAGCCCCACAGCACCACAGCCCCACAGCACCACAGCACCAAATCACTCTAGCACCACAGCCCCACAGCACCACAGCACCACAGCACCACAGCCCCACAGCACCACAGCACCACAGCACCACAGCCCCACAGCACCACAGCCCCACAGCCCCACAGCCCCACAGCCCCACAGCCCCACAGCACCACAGCACCAAATCACCGTAGCACAACAGCACCATAGCACCACAGCCCCACAGCCCCACAGCACCACAGCACCACAGCCCACAGCACCACAGCACCACAGCACCACAGCACCACAGCCCCAAAGCACCACAGCACCACAGCCCCACAGCCCCACAGCCCCACAGCCCCACAGCCCCACAGCACCAAATCACCGTAGCACCACAGCACCACAGCACCATAGCACCATAGCACCACAGCACCACAGCACCACAGCACCATAGTACCACAGCCCCACAGCACCACAGCACCACAGCACCATAGTACCACAGCACCACAGCCCCACAGCACCACAGCCCCACAGCCCCACAGCCCCAAAGCCCCACAGCACCACAGCCCCACAGCCCCACAGCCCCACAGCACCACAGCACCACAGCACCACAGCCCCACAGCCCCACAGCCCCACAGCCCCACAGCACCACAGCCCCACAGCACCACAGCGCCACAGCCCCACAGCCCCAAAGCCCCACAGCACCACAGCACCACAGCACCACAGCACCACAGCACCACAGCACCACAGCACCACAGCACCACAGAACCACAGCCCCACAGCACCACAGCCCCACAGCACCACAGCCTGGCAGCCCCACAGCACCACAGCACCACAGCACCACAGCACCACAGCACCACAGCACCACAGCACCACAGCACCACAGCACCACAGCCCCACAGCCCCACAGCAGCACAGCCTCACAGCCCCACAGCACCACAGCACCACAGCACCATAGCACCACAGCCCCACAGCACCACACCACCAAATCACCGTAGCACCACAGCACCCCAGCACCCCAGCACCACAGCCCCACAGCACCAGAGCACCAAGTCACCGTAACACCACAGCACCACAGCACCCCAGCACCACAGCACCACAGCACCACAGCACCATAGCACCACAGCCCCACAGCAGCACAGCACCACAGCCCCACAGCACCACAGCACCAAATCACCGCAGCACCACAGCACCACAGCACCACAGCACCACAGCACCAAATCACCGCAGCACCACAGCACCACAGCACCACAGCACCACAGCACCAAATCACCACAGCACCATAGCACCACAACACCACAGCACCACAGCACCACAGCACCACAGCACCACAGCACCACAGCACCACAGCACCACAGCACCATAGCACCACAGCCCCACAGCACCACAGCACCAAATCACCGCAGCACCACAGCACCACAGCACCCCAGCACCACAGCACCACAGCACCATAGCACCACAGCACCAATGCACCACAGCACCACAGCACCACAGCACCACAGCACCACAGCCCCACAGCCCCACAGCCCCACAGCACCAAATCACCGTAGCACCACAGCACCACAGCACCACAGCACCAGATCACCGTAGCACCAGAGCACCACAGCCCCACAGCACCACAGCCCCACAGCACCACAGCACCAAATCACTCTAGCACCACAGCCCCACAGCACCACAGCACCACAGCACCACGGCCCCACAGCACCAAATCACCGTAGCACCACAGCACCACAGCCCCACAGCACCACAGCACCACAGCCCCACAGCACCACAGCACCACAGCACCACGGCCCCACAGCACCAAATCACCGTAGCACCACAGCACCACAGCCCCACAGCACCACAGCCCCACAGCCCCACAGCACCAAATCACCCTAGCACCACAGCCCCACAGCACCACAGCACCACAGCACCACAGCACCACAGCACCACAGCACCACAGCACCACAGCACCCCAGCACCACAGCACCACAGCACCATAGCACCACAGCACCAATGCACCACAGCACCACAGAACCACAGCACCACAGCACCACAGTTCCACAGCCCCACAGCCCCACAGCACCAAATCACCCTAGCACCACAGCCCCACAGCACCACAGCACCACAGCCCCACAGCAGCACAGCACCACAGCACCACAGCACCACAGCCCCACAGCACCACAGCACCATAGCACCACAGCACCACAGCACCACAGCACCACAGCCCCACAGCCCCACAGCAGCACAGCACCACAGCACCACAGCACCACAGCCCCACAGCACCACAGCACCATAGCACCACAGCACCACAGCACCACAGCACCACAGCACCAAATCACCACAGCCCCACAGCACCACAGCACCACAGCACCACAGCACCACAGCACCACACCACCTAGCACCACAGCACCACAGCCCCTCAGCCCCACATCAGCACAGCACCATTACCCCACAGCCCCACAGCACCACAGCACCAACTCACCGTAGCACCACAGCACCACAGCACCCCAGCACCACAGCACCACAGCACCATAGCACCACAGCACCACAGAACCACAGCACCACAGCACCACAGTTCCACAGCCCCACAGCCCCACAGCACCAAATCACCCTAGCACCACAGCCCCACAGCACCACAGCACCACAGCCCCACAGCAGCACAGCACCACAGCACCACAGCACCACAGCCCCACAGCACCACAGCACCACAGCCCCACAGCACCACAGCACCATAGCACCACAGCACCACAGCACCACAGCACCACAGCCCCACAGCCCCACAGCAGCACAGCACCACAGCACCACAGCACCACAGCACCACAGCACCACAGCACCACAGCACCACAGCACCATAGCACCACAGCCCCACAGCACCACAGCACCAAATCACCGTAGCACCACAGCACCACAGCACCCCAGCACCACAGCACCACAGCACCATAGCCCCACAGCACCACAGCACCACAGCACCACAGCACCACAGCACCAAATCACCGTAGCACCCCAGCACCACAGCACCACAGCACCAAATCACCGTAGCACCACAGCACCACAGCACGCCAGCACCACAGCACCACAGCACCACAGCACCACAGCACCATAGCACCACAGCCCCACAGCACCACAGCACCAAATCACCGTAGCACCCCAGCACCACAGCACCACAGCACCAGATCACCGTAGCACTACAGCACCACAGCCCCACAGCACCACAGCCACACAGCACCACAGCACCAAATCACTCTAGCACCACAGCCCCACAGCACCACAGCACCACAGCACCACAGCCCCACAGCACCAAATCACCGTAGCACCACAGCCCCACAGCCCCACAGCACCACAGCCCCACAGCCCCACAGCACCAAATCACCCTAGCACCACAGCCCCACAGCACCACAGCACCACAGCACCACAGCACCACAGCACCACAGCACCACAGCACCACAGCACCACACCACCACAGCACCACAGCACCACAGCCCCACAGCCCCACAGCCCCACAGCACCATAGCACCACAGCCCCACAGCAGCACAGCACCACAGCACCACAGCACCACAGCACCAGATCACCGTAGCACCACAGCACCACAGCCCCACAGCACCACAGCCACACAGCACCACAGCACCAAAACACTCTAGCACCACAGCCCCACAGCACCACAGCACCACAGCACCACAGCCCCACAGCACCAAATCACCGTAGCACCACAGCCCCACAGCCCCACAGCACCACAGCCCCACAGCCCCACAGCACCAAATCACCGTAGCACCACAGCCCCACAGCCCCACAGCACCACAGCACCACAGCCTCAGAAACCCCACAGCACCACAGCACCACAGCACCACAGCACCACAGCACCACAGCACCACAGCACCACACCACCACAGCACCACAGCACCACAGCCCCACAGCCCCACAGCAGCACAGCACCATAGCACCACAGCCCCACAGCACCACAGCACCAAATCACCGTAGCACCACAGCACCACAGCACCCCATCTCCACAGCACCACAGCACCATAGCACCACAGCACCAATGCACCACAGCACCACAGCACCACAGCACCACAGCACCACAGTTCCACAGCACCACAGCACCACAGCACCACAGCACCACAGCCCCACAGCACCACAGCACCACAGCACCACAGCACCCCAGCACCACAGCACCACAGAACCACAGCACCACAGCACCACAGCACCACAGCACCACAGCCTGGCAGCCCCACAGCACCACAGCACCACAGCACCACAGCACCACAGCACCACAGCACCACAGCACCACAGCACCACAGCACCACAGCACCACAGCCTCACAGCCCCACAGCACCACAGCACCACAGCACCACAGCACCACAGCACCACAGCACCACAGCACCACAGCACCACACCACCACAGCACCACAGCACCACAGCACCACAGCCCCACAGCCCCACAGCAGCACAGCCTCACAGCCCCACAGCACCACAGCACCACAGCACCACAGCAGCACAGCACCACAGCACCACAGCACCACAGCACCACAGCCTCGCAGCCCCACAGTTCCACAGCACCACAGCACCACAGCCCCACAGCACCACAGCCCAACAGCACCACAGCACCACAGCACCGCAGCACCACAGCACCACAGCCCCACAGCCCCACAGCACCACAGCACCACAGCACCACAGCACCACAGGACCACAGCACCACAGCACCACAGCACCACAGCACCACAGCACCACAGCCCCACAGCACCACAGCACCACAGCCCCACAGCCCCACACCACCACAGCACCACAGCACCACAGCCCCACAGCCCCACAGCACCACAGCACCACAGCACCACACCACCACAGCACCACAGCACCACAGCCCCACAGCCCCACAGCAGCACAGCCTCACAGCCCCTCAGCACCACAGCACCACAGCACCACAGCAGCACAGCACCACAGCACCACAGCACCACAGCACCACAGCCTCGCAGCCCCACAGTTTCACAGCACCACAGCACCACAGCTCCACAGCACCACAGCCCCACAGCACCACAGCACCACAGCACCACAGCACCACAGCACCACAGCCCCACAGCACCACAGCACCACAGCCCCACAGCACCACAGAACCACAGCACCACAGCCCCACAGCACCACAGCACCACAGCACCACAGCACCACACCACCACAGCACCACAGCACCACAGCCCCACAGCCCCACAGCACCACAGCACCACAGCACCACACCACCACAGCACCACAGCACCACAGCCCCACAGCCCCACAGCAGCACAGCCTCACAGCCCCTCAGCACCACAGCACCACAGCACCACAGCACCACAGCACCACAGCACCACAGCACCACAGCACCACAGCCTCGCAGCCCCACAGTTCCACAGCACCACAGCACCACAGCCCCACAGCACCACAGCCCCACAGCACCACAGCACCACAGCACCACAGCACCACAGCACCACAGCCCCACAGCCCCACAGCCCCACAGCACCCCAGCACCACAGCACCACAGCACCACAGCACCACAGCCCCACAGCACCACAGCACCACAGCCCCACAGCACCACAGCCTCACAGCACCACAGCACCACAGCACCACAGCAGCACAGCACCATAGCCCCACAGCACCAAATCACCCTAGCACCACAGCCCCACAGCACCACAGCACCACAGCACCACAGCACCACAGCACCACAGCACCACAGCCCCACAGCCCCACAGCCCCACAGCACCATAGCACCACAGCCCCACAGCAGCACAGCACCACAGCACCACAGCACCACAGCACCAAATCACCGTAGCACCCCAGCACCACAGCACCACAGCACCAGATCACCGTAGCACCACAGCACCACAGCCCCACAGCACCACAGCCACACAGCACCACAGCACCAAAACACTCTAGCACCACAGCCCCACAGCACCACAGCACCACAGCACCACAGCCCCACAGCACCAAATCACCGTAGCACCACAGCCCCACAGCCCCACAGCACCACAGCCCCACAGCCCCACAGCACCAAATCACCGTAGCACCACAGCCCCACAGCCCCACAGCACCACAGCACCACAGCCTCAGAAACCCCACAGCACCACAGCACCACAGCACCACAGCACCACAGCACCACAGCACCACAGCACCACACCACCACAGCACCACAGCACCACAGCCCCACAGCCCCACAGCAGCACAGCACCATAGCACCACAGCCCCACAGCACCACAGCACCAAATCACCGTAGCACCACAGCACCACAGCACCCCATCTCCACAGCACCACAGCACCATAGCACCACAGCACCAATGCACCACAGCACCACAGCACCACAGCACCACAGCACCACAGTTCCACAGCACCACAGCACCACAGCACCACAGCACCACAGCCCCACAGCACCACAGCACCACAGCACCACAGCACCCCAGCACCACAGCACCACAGAACCACAGCACCACAGCACCACAGCACCACAGCACCACAGCCTGGCAGCCCCACAGCACCACAGCACCACAGCACCACAGCACCACAGCACCACAGCACCACAGCACCACAGCACCACAGCACCACAGCACCACAGCCTCACAGCCCCACAGCACCACAGCACCACAGCACCACAGCACCACAGCACCACAGCACCACAGCACCACAGCACCACACCACCACAGCACCACAGCACCACAGCACCACAGCCCCACAGCCCCACAGCAGCACAGCCTCACAGCCCCACAGCACCACAGCACCACAGCACCACAGCAGCACAGCACCACAGCACCACAGCACCACAGCACCACAGCCTCGCAGCCCCACAGTTCCACAGCACCACAGCACCACAGCCCCACAGCACCACAGCCCAACAGCACCACAGCACCACAGCACCGCAGCACCACAGCACCACAGCCCCACAGCCCCACAGCACCACAGCACCACAGCACCACAGCACCACAGGACCACAGCACCACAGCACCACAGCACCACAGCACCACAGCACCACAGCCCCACAGCACCACAGCACCACAGCCCCACAGCCCCACACCACCACAGCACCACAGCACCACAGCCCCACAGCCCCACAGCACCACAGCACCACAGCACCACACCACCACAGCACCACAGCACCACAGCCCCACAGCCCCACAGCAGCACAGCCTCACAGCCCCTCAGCACCACAGCACCACAGCACCACAGCAGCACAGCACCACAGCACCACAGCACCACAGCACCACAGCCTCGCAGCCCCACAGTTTCACAGCACCACAGCACCACAGCTCCACAGCACCACAGCCCCACAGCACCACAGCACCACAGCACCACAGCACCACAGCACCACAGCCCCACAGCACCACAGCACCACAGCCCCACAGCACCACAGAACCACAGCACCACAGCCCCACAGCACCACAGCACCACAGCACCACAGCACCACACCACCACAGCACCACAGCACCACAGCCCCACAGCCCCACAGCACCACAGCACCACAGCACCACACCACCACAGCACCACAGCACCACAGCCCCACAGCCCCACAGCAGCACAGCCTCACAGCCCCTCAGCACCACAGCACCACAGCACCACAGCACCACAGCACCACAGCACCACAGGACCACAGCACCACAGCCTCGCAGCCCCACAGTTCCACAGCACCACAGCACCACAGCCCCACAGCACCACAGCCCCACAGCACCACAGCACCACAGCACCACAGCACCACAGCACCACAGCCCCACAGCCCCACAGCCCCACAGCACCCCAGCACCACAGCACCACAGCACCACAGCACCACAGCCCCACAGCACCACAGCACCACAGCCCCACAGCACCACAGCCTCACAGCACCACAGCACCACAGCACCACAGCAGCACAGCACCACAGCACCACAGCACCAAATCACCCTAGCACCACAGCCCCACAGCACCACAGCACCACAGCACCACAGCACCACAGCACCACAGCACCACAGCACCACAGCACCACACCACCACAGCACCACAGCACCACAGCCCCACAGCCCCACAGCCCCACAGCACCATAGCACCACAGCCCCACAGCAGCACAGCACCACAGCACCACAGCACCACAGCACCAAATCACCGTAGCACCCCAGCACCACAGCACCACAGCACCAGATCACCGTAGCACCACAGCACCACAGCCCCACAGCACCACAGCCACACAGCACCACAGCACCAAAACACTCTAGCACCACAGCCCCACAGCACCACAGCACCACAGCACCACAGCCCAACAGCACCAAATCACCGTAGCACCACAGCCCCACAGCCCCACAGCACCACAGCCCCACAGCCCCACAGCACCAAATCACCGTAGCACCACAGCCCCACAGCCCCACAGCACCACAGCACCACAGCCTCAGAAACCCCACAGCACCACAGCACCACAGCACCACAGCACCACAGCACCACAGCACCACAGCACCACACCACCACAGCACCACAGCACCACAGCCCCACAGCCCCACAGCAGCACAGCACCATAGCACCACAGCCCCACAGCACCACAGCACCAAATCACCGTAGCACCACAGCACCACAGCACCCCATCTCCACAGCACCACAGCACCATAGCACCACAGCACCAATGCACCACAGCACCACAGCACCACAGCACCACAGCACCACAGTTCCACAGCACCACAGCACCACAGCACCACAGCACCACAGCCCCACAGCACCACAGCACCACAGCACCACAGCACCCCAGCACCACAGCACCACAGAACCACAGCACCACAGCACCACAGCACCACAGCACCACAGCCTGGCAGCCCCACAGCACCACAGCACCACAGCACCACAGCACCACAGCACCACAGCACCACAGCCTCACAGCCCCACAGCACCACAGCACCACAGCACCACAGCACCACAGCACCACAGCACCACAGCACCACAGCACCACACCACCACAGCACCACAGCACCACAGCACCACAGCCCCACAGCCCCACAGCAGCACAGCCTCACAGCCCCACAGCACCACAGCACCACAGCACCACAGCAGCACAGCACCACAGCACCACAGCACCACAGCACCACAGCCTCGCAGCCCCACAGTTCCACAGCACCACAGCACCACAGCCCCACAGGACCACAGCCCAACAGCACCACAGCACCACAGCACCGCAGCACCACAGCACCACAGCCCCACAGCCCCACAGCACCACAGCACCACAGCACCACAGCACCACAGGACCACAGCACCACAGCACCACAGCACCACAGCACCACAGCACCACAGCCCCACAGCACCACAGCACCACAGCCCCACAGCCCCACACCACCACAGCACCACAGCACCACAGCCCCACAGCCCCACAGCACCACAGCACCACAGCACCACACCACCACAGCACCACAGCACCACAGCCCCACAGCCCCACAGCAGCACAGCCTCACAGCCCCTCAGCACCACAGCACCACAGCACCACAGCAGCACAGCACCACAGCACCACAGCACCACAGCACCACAGCCTCGCAGCCCCACAGTTTCACAGCACCACAGCACCACAGCTCCACAGCACCACAGCCCCACAGCACCACAGCACCACAGCACCACAGCACCACAGCACCACAGCCCCACAGCACCACAGCACCACAGCCCCACAGCACCACAGAACCACAGCACCACAGCCCCACAGCACCACAGCACCACACCACCACAGCACCACACCACCACAGCACCACAGCACCACAGCCCCACAGCCCCACAGCACCACAGCACCACAGCACCACACCACCACAGCACCACAGCACCACAGCCCCACAGCCCCACAGCAGCACAGCCTCACAGCCCCTCAGCACCACAGCACCACAGCACCACAGCACCACAGCACCACAGCACCACAGCACCACAGCACCACAGCCTCGCAGCCCCACAGTTCCACAGCACCACAGCACCACAGCCCCACAGCACCACAGCCCCACAGCACCACAGCACCACAGCACCACAGCACCACAGCACCACAGCCCCACAGCCCCACAGCCCCACAGCACCCCAGCACCACAGCACCACAGCACCACAGCACCACAGCCCCACAGCACCACAGCACCACAGCCCCACAGCACCACAGCCTCACAGCACCACAGCACCACAGCACCACAGCAGCACAGCACCACAGCACCACAGCACCACAGCACCACAGCCCCACAGCACCACAGCCTCACAGCACCACAGCACCACAGCACCACAGCAGCACAGCAGCACAGCACCACAGCACCACAGCACCACAGCACCACAGCACCACAGCACCACAGCCCCACAGCACCACAGCACCACAGCACCACAGCACCACAGCACCACAGCCCCACAGCACCACAGCACCACAGCACCACAGCACCACAGCACCACAGCCCCACCGCACCACAGCACCACAGCACCACAGCACCACAGCACCACAGCACCACAGCACCACAGCACCAAATCACCACAGCCCCACAGCACCACAGCACCACAGCCCCGCAGCACCACAGCACCACAGCACCACAGCCCCACAGCACCACAGCACCACAGCCCTGCAGCACCACAGCACCACAGCACCACAGCAGCACAGCACCACAGCCCCACAGCACCACAGCACCACAGCACCACAGCCCCACAGCCCCACAGCACCACAGCACCACAGCACCACAGCACCACAGCCCCGCAGCACCACAGCACCACAGCACCACAGCCCCGCAGCACCACAGCCCCACAGCACGACAGCACCATAGCACCACAGCCCCACAGCACCACAGCACCACAGCCCCGCAGCACCACAGCACCACAGCACCACAGCACCACAGCCCCACAGCACCACAGCACCACAGCCCCACAGCACCACAGCCCAACAGCACCACAGCACCACAGCACCGCAGCACCACAGCACCACAGCCCCACAGCCCCACAGCACCACAGCACCACAGCACCACAGCACCACAGCCCCACAGAACCACAGCACCACAGCACCACAGCACCACAGCACCGTAGCAGCGTAGCACCACAGCCCCACAGCCCCCCAGCACCATAGCACCATAGCACAACAGCACCTCAGCCCCACAGCCCCACAGCCCCACAGCCCCACTGCACCACTGCCCCACACCCGCACAGCACCACAGCACCACAGCACCACAGCCCCATAGCACCACAGCACCACAGCACCACACCACCACAGCACCACAGCACCACAGCCCCACAGCCCCACAGCAGCACAGCCTCACAGCCCCTCAGCACCACAGCACCACAGCACCACAGCAGCACAGCACCACAGCACCACAGCACCACAGCACCACAGCCTCGCAGCCCCACAGTTTCACAGCACCACAGCACCACAGCTCCACAGCACCACAGCCCCACAGCACCACAGCACCACAGCACCACAGCACCACAGCCCCACAGCACCACAGCACCACAGCCCCACAGCACCACAGAACCACAGCACCACAGCCCCACAGCACCACAGCACCACAGCACCACAGCACCACACCACCACAGCACCACAGCACCACAGCCCCACAGCCCCACAGCACCACAGCACCACAGCACCACACCACCACAGCACCACAGCACCACAGCCCCACAGCCCCACAGCAGCACAGCCTCACAGCCCCTCAGCACCACAGCACCACAGCACCACAGCACCACAGCACCACAGCACCACAGCACCACAGCACCACAGCCTCGCAGCCCCACAGTTTCACAGCACCACAGCACCACAGCTCCACAGCACCACAGCCCCACAGCACCACAGCACCACAGCACCACAGCACCACAGCACCACAGCCCCACAGCACCACAGCACCACAGCCCCACAGCACCACAGAACCACAGCACCACAGCCCCACAGCACCACAGCACCACAGCACCACAGCACCACACCACCACAGCACCACAGCACCACAGCCCCACAGCCCCACAGCACCACAGCACCACAGCACCACACCACCACAGCACCACAGCACCACAGCCCCACAGCCCCACAGCAGCACAGCCTCACAGCCCCTCAGCACCACAGCACCACAGCACCACAGCAGCACAGCACCACAGCACCACAGCACCACAGCACCACAGCACCACAGCCTCGCAGCCCCACAGTTCCACAGCACCACAGCACCACAGCCCCACAGCACCACAGCCCCACAGCACCACAGCACCACAGCACCACAGCACCACAGCACCACAGCCCCACAGCCCCACAGCCCCACAGCACCCCAGCACCACAGCACCACAGCCCCACAGCACCCCAGCACCACAGGACCACAGCACCACAGCACCACAGCCCCACAGCACCACAGCACCACAGCCCCACAGCACCACAGCCTCACAGCACCACAGCACCACAGCACCACAGCAGCACAGCACCACAGCACCACAGCACCACAGCACCACAGCCCCACAGCACCACAGCCTCACAGCACCACAGCACCACAGCACCACAGCAGCACAGCAGCACAGCTCCACAGCACCACAGCACCACAGCACCACAGCACCACAGCACCACAGCCCCACAGCACCACAGCACCACAGCACCACAGCACCACAGCACCACAGCCCCACAGCACCACAGCACCACAGCACCACAGCACCACAGCACCACAGCCCCACCGCACCACAGCACCACAGCACCACAGCACCACAGCACCACAGCACCACAGCACCACAGCACCAAATCACCACAGCCCCACAGCACCACAGCACCACAGCCCCGCAGCACCACAGCACCACAGCACCACAGCCCCACAGCACCACAGCACCACAGCCCCGCAGCACCACAGCACCACAGCACCACAGCAGCACAGCACCACAGCCCCACAGCACCACAGCCTCACAGCCCCTCAGCACCACAGCACCACAGCACCACAGCACCACAGCACCACAGCACCACAGCCCCGCAGCACCACAGCACCACAGCCCCGCAGCACCACAGCCCCACAGCACGACAGCACCATAGCACCACAGCCCCACAGCACCACAGCACCACAGCCCCGCAGCACCACAGCACCACAGCACCACAGCACCACAGCACCACAGCCCCACAGCACCACAGCACCACAGCCCCACAGCACCACAGCCCAACAGCACCACAGCACCACAGCACCGCAGCACCACAGCACCACAGCCCCACAGCCCCACAGCACCACAGCACCACAGCACCACAGCACCACAGCCCCACAGAACCACAGCACCACAGCACCACAGCACCACAGCACCGTAGCAGCGTAGCACCACAGCCCCACAGCCCCCCAGCACCATAGCACCATAGCACAACAGCACCTCAGCCCCACAGCCCCACAGCCCCACAGCCCCACTGCACCACTGCCCCACACCCGCACAGCACCACAGCACCACAGCACCACAGCCCCATAGCACCACAGCACCACAGCACCATAGCACCACAGCACCACAGCACCACAGCACCACAGCACCACAGCACCACAGCCCCACAGCACCACAGCCCCACAGCACCACAGCCTCACAGCCCGACAGCACCACAGCCTCACAGCCCCACAGCACCACAGCACCGCAGCACCACAGCCCCACAGCACCATAGCACCACAGCACCACAGCACCACAGCACCACAGCACCACAGCACCAAATCACCGCAGCACCACAGCACCATAGCACCATAGCACAACAGCACCTCAGCCCCACAGCCCCACAGCCCCACTGCACCACTGCCCCACACCCGCACAGCACCGCAGCACCACAGCACCACATCACCACAGCACCAAATCACCGCAGCACCACAGCACCATAGCACCACAGCACCACAGCACCACAGCACCACAGCACCACAGCACCACAGCACCACAGCACCACAGCCCCACAGCACCACAGTCCCACAGCCCCACAGCAGCACAGCCTCACAGCCCCACAGCACCACAGCACCACAGCACCACAGCACCACAGCACCACAGCACCACAGCACCACAGCACCACACCACCACACCACCACAGCACCACAGCCTCACAGCCCCACAGCACCACAGCACCACAGCACCACAGCACCACAGCAGCACAGCACCACAGCACCACAGCACCACAGCACCACAGCCTCGCAGCCCCACAGTTCCACAGCACCACAGCCCCACAGCCCCACAGCACCACAGCCCAACAGCACCACAGCACCACAGCACCGCAGCACCACAGCACCACAGCCCCACAGCCCCACAGCCCCACAGCACCACAGCACCACAGCACCACAGCACCACAGCCCCACAGCACCACAGCCCCACAGCACCACAGCACCACACCACCACAGCACCACAGCACCACAGCCCCACAGCCTCACAGCACCACAGCACCACAGCACCACACCACCACAGCACCACAGCACCACAGCCCCACAGCCCCACAGCAGCACAGCCTCACAGCCCCTCAGCACCACAGCCCCACAGCCCCACAGCACCACAGCCCAACAGCACCACAGCACCACAGCACCACAGCACCACAGCACCACAGCCCCACAGCACCACAGCACCACAGCACCACAGCACCACAGCACCACAGCACCACAGCCCCACAGCACCACAGCCCCACAGCACCACAGCACCACACCACCACAGCACCACAGCACCACAGCCCCACAGCCTCACAGCACCACAGCACCACAGCACCACACCACCACAGCACCACAGCACCACAGCCCCACAGCCCCACAGCAGCACAGCCTCACAGCCCCTCAGCACCACAGCACCACAGCACCACAGCAGCACAGCACCACAGCACCACAGCACCACAGCACCACAGCCTCGCAGCCCCACAGTTCCACAGCACCACAGCACCACAGCCCCACAGCACCACAGCCCCACAGCACCACAGCACCACAGCACCACAGCACCACAGCACCACAGCCCCACAGCCCCACAGCCCCACAGCACCCCAGCACCACAGCACCACAGCACCACAGCACCACAGCACCACAGCACCACAGCCCCACAGCCCCACAGTCCCACAGCTCCACAGCCCCACAGCACCACAGCCTCACAGCACCACAGCCCCACAGCACCACAGCCCCACAGCCCCACAGCCCCACAGCCCCACAGCACCACAGCACCACAGCACCACAGCACCACAGCACCACAGCACCACAGCACCACAGCACCACAGCACCACAGCCCCACAGCCCCACAGCACCACAGCCCCACAGCACCACAGCACCACAGCACCACAGCCCCACAGCACCACAGCACCACAGCACCACAGCACCACAGCACCACACCACCACAGCACCACAGCCCCACAGCACCACAGCACCAAATCACCACAGCCCCACAGCACCACAGCACCACAGCCCCGCAGCACCACAGCACCACAGCACCACAGCCCCACAGCACCACAGCATCACAGCCCCGCAGCACCACAGCACCACAGCACCACAGCACCACAGCACCACAGCACCACAGCACCACAGCACCACAGCACCACAGCCCCGCAGCACCACAGCACCACAGCCCCGCAGCACCACAGCCCCACAGCACCACAGCACCACAGCACCACAGCACCACAGCACCACAGCACCACAGCACCACAGCACCACAGCACGAGATCACCACAGCCCCACAGCACCACAGCACCACAGCACCACAGCACCACAGCACCACAGCCCCACAGCACCACAGCACCACAGCACCACAGCACCACAGCACCACAGCACCACAGCACCACAGCACCACAGCACCACAGCCCCACAGCACCACAGCCCCACAGCACCACAGCACCACAGCACCACAGCCCCACAGCATCACAGCACCACAGCACCACAGCACCACAGCCCCACAGCACCACAGCACCACAGCACCACAGCACCACAGCACCACAGCTTCACAGCACCACAGCACCACAGCACCACAGCACCACAGCACCACAGCACCACAGCACCACAGCACCAAATCACCACAGCCCCACAGCACCACAGCACCACAGCCCCGCAGCACCACAGCACCACAGCACCACAGCCCCACAGCACCACAGCACCACAGCCCCGCAGCACCACAGCACCACAGCACCACAGCACCACAGCACCACAGCCCCACAGCACCACAGCACCACAGCACCACAGCCCCACAGCCCCACAGCACCACAGCCCCACAGCACCACAGCACCACAGCACCACAGCCCCGCAGCACCACAGCACCACAGCCCCGCAGCACCACAGCACCACAGCACCACAGCACCACAGCACCACAGCACCACAGCACCACAGCACCACAGCACCACAGCACCACAGCACCAGAGCACCACAGCCCCACAGCACCACAGCACCACAGCACCACAGCACCACAGCACCACAGCCCCACAGCACCACAGCACCACACCACCACAGCCCCGCAGCACCACAGCACCACAGCCCCGCAGCACCACAGCACCACAGCACCACAGCACCACGGCCCCACAGCACCACAGCCCCACACCACCACAGCCCCACAGCACCACAGCACCATAGCACCACAGCACCACAGCACCACAGCACCTCAGCACCATAGCACCACAGCCCCACAGCCCCACAGCACCACAGCCTCACAGCACCACAGCCCCACAGCACCACAGCCCCACAGCCCCACAGCCCCACAGCCCCACAGCCCCACAGCACCACAGCACCACAGCCCTACAGCCCCACAGTCCCACAGCCCCACAGCCCCACAGCACCACAGCCTCACAGCACCACAGCCCCACAGCACCACAGCCCCACAGCCCCACAGCCCCACAGCCCCACAGCACCACAGCACCACAGCACCACAGCACCACAGCACCACAGCACCACAGCCCCACGGCACCGCCCCACAGCCCCACAGCCCCACAGCACCACAGCACCACAGCCCCACAGCACCACAGCACCATAGCACCACAGCGCCACAGCCCCACAGCACCACAGCCCCACAGCACCACAGCCCCACAGCACCACAGCACCATAGCACCACAGCCCCACAGCACCACAGCACCACAGCACCATAGCACCACAGCCCCACAGCCCCACAGCCCCACAGCCCCACAGCCCCACAGCACCACAGCCCCACAGCCCCACAGCCCCACAGCCCCACAGCCCCACAGCACCACAGCACCACAGCACCACAGCCCCACAGCACCACAACACCGCAGCTGTGATGCTGTGATCCTGGTGCTCCCAGGCACATTCAGGATCGCCGGGTTGGTCACAGCATTACGGTCCACTCGTTGCCAGCTGCTTGTTACGGTGTCGCGGTGCCCCATCGCCATTGTCCATGTTGTTGTGTGCTGTCCGACGAGGCACGCTTCGATCCACAGGCCAGCACCACAGACATGCCCTCGGGGCTGTTCCCAGACCATTTCGTCCACCTTGGCGGCGACGAGGTCGGCACGGATTGCTGGACCCGCACCCCCTCCATCGCCAAGTGGCTGTCGGACCGAGGCATGTCCGCGGACGACGGGTACGCCTACTTCGTCAAGCGGGCCGCCGACATTGCGCTCGCCCAGGGCCGCCGGCCGGTGCAGTGGAGCGAGGTCTACGACCACTTCAAGACCAAACTGGACAAGCGGACGGTCGTGCACGTCTGGAAGCCCGTCACCAACGTGACGGCGGTGGTCGCAGACGGCTACGACGTGCTGCTGAACGTCGGGTACACCAACGTGTCCTGGTATTTGGACAACCTGGACGTCCCGTGGGACAAGGTGTACGAGAACGAGCCGTGCCGCGGGGTGCCGGAGGCCCTGTGCCCCAAGGTCCACCCCCCTCCCAAGGGCTTTGCTTGAGGGGAGGGGGGCACCCCCCTCCCCTCCCAACGCTCCTCCTACAACTCTACCCGAAGGCACGTCCACGACCCCAATACCACCCCCCCGCTTTTCCAACCGCCAGTGACTCCCCCCCAACCGATTTTACAATGCGCCCCAACCGCTTTGTAACTGCTCTGAGTTGGCCCCCAGAGCGCCCTCCCCTTCAAGCAAACCCCTGCCCCTCCCCCCAAAACCCCTTCCCCCCCCTTCCCCCTAGATCCTCCCCAGCCCCTAGCCCCGTCTCTGGCAGAAAGGGCCGGAGGAGAATTTTCTTAACAAATGCTGCGACCAAAGGCCGAAGAGGACTTTCCCCCAGAGAATCGCCCTGAAAATCTCTGGGCTGGATCGCACATCGGGAGAGGGGGTGGGGGGGTGGGGGGGGGGGTCTGGGGGGAGGGGGAGGGGGGAGATCTGGGGACTTGGGTTGGGATTTGGGTGCCCATCGTAAGGCTCACAGGGCACACAGGGGGTGAGCACGATGGCGTCCCTGACGACTCTGCAGATCGGCCGGCCATGCGATGTGAGATGCACACCCCAGGCGCTTGACGGACCGTTCCCAGCGCCCTGGGCCCTGGGGCGGTGCCTAGGCCGCGCAAGGCTCGGCACGCGGAGCGCTCCCGGCTCCACCCCAAGGCCCCACCCCATCGCCCGCTCCGGGGGGCCTGGTGCCTCTCCTGCCACAGCCCTTTGCATCCCCCCCCCCCCCTCGGCGCACTACCCGTGCCTCAGCCCCTGTCCTTCCCCTTGCACAGCCTCAGACACGGAGCGAGGGAGGCAGGGAGGGAGGGATGGCGTCCCCAACGACTTTTGCTGATCGGGCGGCCTTGCCATATGAAATGCACGCCCCAGGCCCCCGACAGACCTTCACCATGTTTCCCTTGGGTGATTCCGGCCCCCGGCGGCGAAGGGCCACACCCCGCTCGTCACGCGGGGTGCTCCTGGTGCGCATGGCCTCGCCAGTCCTGGAGATAGAGTGTATCCCAAAACTTGTAATTATTGTATCCGACTGTATCCCAGGCTTTAGAAGTGTGTGTCCAATGTGTATCCCAACCTTTTCTTCATTTATAGTCCTACGCGCTCAGTTCCCCAGTCCTTCGTTCCCTTGCGGCTCTTCCCCAGACACGATGAAGCAATTATCTTTGAAGCCACATCTTACAGCTCCCTCTGCAAAGGATGATGACTCCTCTTCTGGCTCAGGCTCCCCAGCCCCATTTTTCATGGTTTGCATGTATCACATGTGTATCCCAGGGTTCTAGAGTGTGCATCCTGTGTGTATCCCAAAAACAAAAAGTGTGTATCCCATGCTAGTGTGGATACACTCTATCTCCAGGTCTGGGCCTCGCCCACAGCTCTCGACGGACTGCTTGCTTCAGCTCCCGAGGCGCCGCCGGCCCCTGGCGGCATAGGGCCCGTGGCACTGGGCAGACTGGGGGTGCTTCTGCCCCTGTGCACGTCAGCACAGGGTAGAGGGGAGGCACACTATTGATCATTTTGAAGAGTGCATGTAGGGGTCTCCCAGACCCCACCTCTCAGAATTCCTTTCGAGAACCCCAAGCGGGGAGGGGGGGGGGTTAGGGGGGTCCGAACCCCCCACCCACCCCCACCCCCTGCCGTGCAGCAGCACTCCGTACCGCTGTGCAGTAGGCACTCTATGACCCTGTGCAGCACGCACTCCGTCACGATGTGCAGCAAGCACTCGGTGACCATGCGCAACGGGCACCAGGGAGAGGGGGGCTCGGGTAGGGGAGGGTCTGGGGAGATTGCCATGGGAGGGGGGGTTGTTCCTGGACCCCCTCCCCCCCTCCCCCCGCCGAAGCCCCCCCCTCTCCCGCCCTCCTCTCCTCTAATACGGCCCCGGCCGCGGCCTTCTGCCCTGCGTCTGTGACGCCCGATGACGCTTTGGTGCCCGCGCTCATAGGTCCTCGGCGGCCATGGAGAGATGTGGGGCGAGACCGTGGACGCGAGCGACCTCGGCCAGACTGTGTGGCCGCGCCTCGCCGCCATCGCCGAGCGGCTGTGGAGCCCGCGACCCGCGGCCGCCCTGGCCGACGCTCTGCCCCGCATCGAGTACTTCCGCTGCCTGCTCAACCGCCGCGGGGTGCGCGCGGCCCCGGTCCGGAACCCGAAGGCCCGCAGCGCCCCGCCCGGCCCCGGGTCCTGCCTGGAGCAGTGAGCGGTTTTCTGGGGCTGCGCTGGAGTGCGAATGATGTACGTGTGAACGGTACGGGGGAGGGGGAAGTCAGGAACAGGCGGAGTTTGGAATGGCAAGCTTCGGCACAACAGAAACGTGCCAAATTATGCCGCGGCATTTGAAGGTCCGAAGCCATTTTTCGAGGTGTCATTTTCGGCGCTCTTTGGGGGCGCATTCCCATTGTGCCCAACATCAAGCGTCCAGGAGCCTCCAGGAAATATGTGCAACCATCCAAGCAGCCATCCAGAAGCCTCAAAGACACAACTGCAACCAACCAAAGGCCCACAGGAAAACAACCACCACCATTCACGGTCTATGCTTTTTCTTGTGGCCCAGTCTGGGAGTTTTGTACCCAATTTTGCAGTGGTCTTCAGGAAGCGGTGCCACATTTTCTCAGCACCACATTTCGCCATTCCAAATTGTGCATTTTCCTAATTTCCCCCTCCCCGGGACTGGACGTCTGCGCCAGAGGGGGTGGGTTGGAACGACTGGCCCGCGGTCGGAGGAGGCGGCGGCTATCTTTTGCGTGCGCCCCCATCACAAGGAGCCCCTTCCGCCTGGACCCGCCCCCCACGCCATGCCAGTGCGACGTTGTACTGAGTGGCGTGCCGCATTGATTCCGGAGGGTGACGACCATCGTCGATCTATGGCCATGCCAGTGCGACGACTCTTGCGTGCGACCCGCTGGAGCAGGAGCCAGAGGAGCGCGCAGTCGCCTCCGCAGCGGTGCCGTTGGCATGTCTTGTGGCATGCAGACCAGACATGCCACCAGCGTATGGCAGGGAAACTGGTTCTCAGTAGTGATCGGCCCCGTATCAAAGGCTGCTCAGTAATACCCGCCCCCTGCACCACCAAAACTCAGTAGGAACGTGCTGTATCCACCGTGTGGCCCAGTAGGACCCTGCTCCATCTGATCATGTCTGAGCTGGTAGATGCCAGTGGCAAGTCTGATGCAGACGGGGCACGACAGTTGCCGCTCACGATGCGCAACACATGGGCAGGTCCACCGGACGCAACGGGGGCGTCTGATTGGTTGTACCATGGCGTCGTGTGGATGGTCAGGGACACAAGCACCGTCGCCGCGTGAAATGATGATTGCGGCCCGCGCCAGTGCGACCGGAAAGTTGCAGTCCGATGGGGACGGGGCGGCGGGGGGCACACTGGAGCCTCGTGGGGGGGGTGACTACCGCAACGGTTGTGGATGCACTGAACGCGCTGCGAATATCTGCCTCAATGGACGCAAACAGTGCGGCGTATTTCGCTGGACCCCTGGACATCGTTCAGCGTCGTTTAGCGATGCTTTGTGCTGCCGTGGAGCGGTACTGGTGGTGCTTTTTGGCGAGGGGGTGAAATGTGCGCCGAGGATTGTTCTATTGCTTGCCTCCCTTACTTTCATGATGACCACCCCCCCCCCCCCCTTACCCCCCCCACCAATGTGCCAACTACCCGTTCCCCACATACACCCCCTCCCCCAGAACCTCAGACGGCCCGCAGGCACCCCCGCAAGCCGGAGGTTCCACCAGGCAACCCCAGAGCAGAGGTCCGGGAAATGAACACCGCAAACATTGCCCTGGGATTGGGAAATCCAATGTGTTGCTGCAACAAGCCGTGCCTAGCGCCCTGCAAGAAGTGATATGTCTGGTACAGTTGTCCTCATCCACACGGTATCGTAGGCCCAAATGAGCGGTGACAAGCAGTTCCCATTATTGGTGTAATTTTATGTACTACTACAAACCACCCCTCGTTCTGCCGAGTTTGTCAACTCGATTCATGCCCTATTCTGGGCTGAGAACCACTTCCGTCATTAGGTCACTTAGGTCAACCGCTTGTACATTCACCGGATTTGACAATATTTCACTCTTCACCAAACATTTGGTCACCCACCCACATCCATTGATTGCTACTGAAACCAATCTGCAGGTCCATACTGTGGAATGCAATGCTCTCCCACCCTCTCCCACCCCCTCCCACCCCCTCCCACCCCCTCCCACCCTCTCCCACCCTCTCCCAACCCTCTCCCAACCCTCTCCCAACCCTCTCCCACCTGTGGCGTGGTTGTGCACTCTTGGCACTGGTTGTGCCTTCATCGCGAGATACCAATGCTCAGGCGAACGAAACTGCCCACCCTTGTACAGCCCGATTTGCTCCTGATTTATACCATGAGACGGGTATATTGGAGCGCCATAAAACAGGATGTTGGGCAAAAATGTACAAATGGTACGTGTTCAGCAACCTTTTTACCCCAAGAATTGCTGTTTCAACAATGCAAATGCACTTACGTCAAAAAGGGTGTTTGAACCCCCAGTTTGTCAATAGCTGGCCTTGATTGCGCCCAGATCTTGGATTTTCGGAGAATGGGTGGTCTATTTCCCCTATTTGTCAAGCTCGGCGGGTTTGTCGGCAGTTGTAATATTTTGCCTTGTTTGAATAACTCCATTTCAGCGTATCTTGAAGTAGCTGGGCGCAGTTGCACCCAGAACGGTTGTCTGAATTATTTTGGTAATGCAGTACTGTCTGGTGGCGGGGACAGGGGGCAAAATGGTTTCTAACTCCTACATCCCCCTAAAAAGTGCTGTTAAAATAATTGCTATTTCATTGTTGTAAAAAGGGGGATTTAGAAACTGAGTTTCTCAAAAACTGGCCTCAAGTGCACCCAGATCTTGGATTCATGAAGAACAGGGGGTCCACTTCCCCTATTTTTACAAAGCTGGGCGAAATTGCGCCCATCTGTCATATTTTGCTTTCGTTGAACACCCCTGTGCCGTGTCTTTTGAAGTAGCTAGGCGAATTGCCTAACCTTGACTTATGGTCAATACAGTTGCGCGGGGGAGATGGGTGTTTAATTCTTCTGCCCCCCCCCCCCCCCCCCCAAGCGCCTCCCCGACACGTTCTGAGTGTCATTATTCATGGCTTTTGAGCGCTCATCATCGACCCTCTAAGCAAGATCGACGCCATGTCAGCTCCAAGCAGCCAGATTCATCTCCACCGTAAAGTATTTCGCACAGTCCGCGCGTGCGCACTGCTGATTTCGACCATCGAGCACCTTGGGCTGCCACTGACTTTTGTCCCCTGGTGCTGTGCACACTGAGTCTGGTGGACGTCTTCAACATTGCGGACCGGGAGCTGGCAGACTGATTCCTCCCACTTGAGTGGCTATTGTTGTAGCCCTGCTTCTGCCTCTCAACTCTGAAAACTATTTTTGTGATCAGAATCCCGAGGGCTAAATGAACGAAACTCTCCCAGAGCAACAGTTAGAGGTCATGCACCAGCAGCAGATCCTCCGTAAGCAGCCGGAAGAGGTGGACAAGCATTCCTCTCCACAATGGTGGATTGATGTTGGATATGCAAAAGTGAAAGCCAAATGCAAAGCCTGGGGTCTCCTCTAGTGCATCCCAATATCACTGCAGCAAAGAGATTAATGCCTATGGCGTCCAGCAACACAGCATGCAATCCCAACGAGGCAGGTGGCAACAATGATAACAACACCCATGCATGTCCAGATGGAGGGACACATCGCATAGTGCTGAAAACTGTTGCATGGGGCTTGCCTTTTTCCTCCGGCTCTTTCCCTACTGGACCATGGGCTCACATTGTTCAGGGTGGTGGACAAAATGGTTTTTGACACGTATGCCAGCTTCGCAGGAGCCTCCACCGATGACCGGACCCTCAAGGACAAGGACCGGCTCCCAAATGTTATGCTCCAGAACTGCAGCCTTCGGCACGCCCTCGATGATGCCGTCCCGCAGAGGCCCAGTGCTAGTGAATGCATCCCTGCCAGCAATCTCCAGTCCGAATGTGACGGCTACAGAGGGCTCTGAGGGCTCTGCACCGTCGTCCTAGGCCCCAGACAACCACCTAGTTGGCGTTTTCATATGGGTCACACAAGGATCCATCAACAGTAGGCTTCTAGGCGCGCGCAACAAAACACCTCTGTACATACCGGCCACCCTTCCCACCTGTACATAAGATAGTGCAGCACCCCTACCAACAAGGGGACCCTTGTGCAATGTGCAAGAACTACTGGACTAATGGGTGAAATTGTCCTTCACCTCTTTTCATAGAGTCTCTCGGTGATTGTGGAGTGCGTAACCCTAACCCTTCCCCTAACCCTCCCTTATCCACCCAACCCAATTCTGCGGCCTCCGCAACCGTCGGACCTTGGACCACATTTACCCCCGACCAATGATTACCACATACCACCCCATGATCACCAATGATTACCAATGATTACCACGTCACACCCCATGATTACCAATGATTACCAATGATTCCCACGTGACACCCCATGATTACCAATGATTACCGATGATTACCACATAATTTGACCAAGTCCATCTCCTGAACACCACTAGTCCTTCCGAAATTCTCTGAAATGAGGGGGCACTAGTTCCGTTCCGTTGATGGGTTTCTCTCTGTGTGGATCAAGTTTGTAGCTTTGTTGTCAGCTTGGGAACCACCCTCGGGATTTTCAGATGTATTTCAACAGTTCCACACTTCACTCATCCATTTAGCATGCCAAGGTTCTTTGATCACCAAGAAAATAAAGTACACTCCGTCACAGCACGAAACAGAGGCCCGTGCAACTAAGCACAGGAAGACAATGGATCGCAAGCATGAGTTGGCTGTACAAGCATAGGACACAATTCATCAGTTGCAAGAACATGGATTTGTAATTGTGTACACAGGTTCAGCGGAATGGGTGCCCACGGTTGGCTGGGTTGGTGGGTATCGGTGCCGTGAACCACAAGAAGCATGGAGTCACGCATCTTACCTCCCTCCACACCTGCGCCAGTCTGTTAATAGAGCGGAGTTACAGGCTGTCATTGATGTAGATAGATACAGGTCACGAACTATCTCTGTGGCAGTGGCTACAGACTCAGCTTATGTGCATGACGGGTTACAAGGCAAAGCAGTGCAGTGGAAAGCGGCAGGATGGGTAACTTCACAGGGCCCCATTATCAATGTTGATCTTTGGATTAAAATCCTAGACAAATTACTTTTAGCAGTCTGTACCTTTGAATGGGTCAAAGTGCCCCTCCACGTTGCCATTGAAGGAAATGAGGAGGCAGGCAAACTGGCTGAGCGCGGAAGAAAATTTTCCCCTCTCTATTTAAATGTGAAGCACCAAGTGCGGCTGCCGGTCACCCCTCCCTCACCCCCCCTCCCCCAGATTGAGGCTGGATGCAAGCATAGGGCCACGAGTTTACGTTGAGATCACCCCTCTGGTCCCTTCAGATGATGTCACACCCATGCTTGTCAGATCAAGGCAGATGGGACAGGATGTACAGGGCACAGCACGTGTCGTTTTCCCATCACTCCCCTCATGGCGGAACCCAGAAGAAACGGATGACATCTGGCACTTCCCCTATCGAGTCACCACGTCCGGACAATGAGCTAGACTATCCAACAGAGCTAACAGAAGGTTCCAACAACAGTGATCCTGAAGCACTGATGTGAGCTCGACAAGGAAAAAGCGAACGTGAGAATGGAAGAGTCACACACTTACACACACCCCTGCCCCCTGTGCCTCCTTGAGGACTGGAATGGATACACAACAAGTTAGCCGAAGAAGTGCCAGCCTCATGCAAGCTTGTAGTGTAACTGGAAGGTCCCGCGCCCCTGTGTCGTTGTACCATTTAGACTAGAGGTTGTGGCCGACAAAACACGGCTGAATGAAGGAATCAACCCTGTGAGGTTCGACAGACTGTACATACACCAGAGCTCGTGATGAACACAGTGTATTCTCAGTGGAACTGCCGAACATTGCTGAACATTGCTGCATATGCATACCAGGACGTGCATGTGTGGAGCGCTCTATTGACCTGCATGCGGCCAGGGGGGGGGGGGGGGGGGGCACCGTCACTTGGCCCATAAACAATAAGAAATCAACAGGGAATCACAGGCGCCAAAGGCGCTGAAGAAAAGTTTTAATTGGGTATACTAGAATTCAGGTTATTGTGTGGTGTCCGACCCCCCCGGCTGGGGGGGACCCATCGTCCCTGGGGGGGGGGGGTTGGACATGGGGGGCGGGGCGGGGTATTCTTGGGCAATGCAGGCAATTGGGATGTTGTTCCTTATCTTTGGCCTATTCCTTGTCAGGTTCCAAGGTGGTTCTTATCTTTGACACAATCCGTGCAAAAGCCCGGGTGGTTCTGATCCGCATCCCGGTGAGGGCGAGCTGGCCTCGGGGTGCTCGTGCATGGCGACATCTGGCAGGCGCAGGTGAGCTACTCTGAGGAGGTCTGCTCCTCCGCCGCCATTGCCTCTCGTGCACGGTGCATGCGCAATGCAGTGGTGACAGACCCTGCCACGAATGTTGTGCTGGAACGAAGGGTTGTTTTTTTTTTTGGCGGGGGGGGGGGGGGGTGCTGAGAAAACGCCTCACAAGGGGCTTTAAGGGCATTGTAGGGTGCAGACCCCCTTTTTTCGAAGTTTTGTCCGATTCGGATCAGCACCGTTGTTTTGCAGTCTTCTTTGTAGTGAAGGTTGACCTTTAAGGAGGGCTGTTTAGCATTTTAGTATTTTTTTGATATATTTTTGTCACAGGATTTTTTTTTCATTGCACAACGACTAACTTTGGGGCAGACATGTCAAATGTGGCGAACGATCCTGTTCTATGGAGCGAGTGTCGCTCCTTCTGGAAGGGCTACAAGTTCCATGACGAAGAAAAAGAAAAGCAGTTCCAGGCTTCGTACAGGCCTGATTTCTTGCGGTTGTGTCAAGTCTGCTGCGCAGTGAGCCTCGTCCTGGAGCTGCCAATTTTGCAAAAGCTTTTTGGTTCTTTCGGTCTTGCTGTCATCTTGCCTCACGTCCCCAGCATTGTGATCATGGGTGGCCTTCTGATACTTCTCTCCTGCTTCCCCTCCGCCCGAAGGCACATAATGCTCTGCGTGGGTGCGGCGATCGTTTCAACAGCGGCAGCAGGCGGAATTCTCGTGCACTTCAAATGGGGCGCCCAGATGAGTTACTTAATGGAAAACCAGCTCGTTGAGGTCACGAAGGCGATCTCCGGCAATGCTGCGGCAACGGGTGAGCTGGAGTCGTTCCTGGGTTTCCAAGCCACTCGGATGGTACTCGAGAACCAGCTTCTCCACATGATCCCGAATATGCTGCTGGCCTACGGGGCGGGCTTTGGCCAGAGCATGCTATGGTCCCTCATGCTGCAGCCTGTCGTTTTCTTGGGAGCGCTCTTGATCAGCCCAGACGTTCGGCAGCATGTTTACATGGTCCTGATCCGATGTAGTGCCGTATTCCTCATTGCTGGGATCCTGCTCCTGCGGTTGCGCGCCAACTCCCTGAGACGCCGCCGCACATTCATTCTGCAACGCCACTTCCAAGCGGCGCTGCAGAAGGCGCTGGGGGCCTGCCGCGAAGCGGAACAGGTTGTCAGCCACACGCTCTTAAACCACATGGCAGACAGTGCCGGGGCAATCGAGCTCTTCCTCGACCAGGTGCAAAGTGAGGACCCCATGTATTCTGAGCTGCACAGCGCCACCGTTTGCCTTCAAAGGGGGATGAGGGCGTGTCAGCATCGCCAGGCCTACGCACAAATCGCGTCCGGTGAGTATGAACTGGCGTTGCAGCCGGTGCACCTCGCCGAGTTCGTGGGTAAGCTGGTCTGCGGCACGCGCATGCAGGTGCAGGGCTTGCCTTGAAGCGTCAGTTTGTTTTGCTTTGCCAGGAATTGATGTTGGATGTAGCATACCCGAGCAGCATGCCCTTTGCAAAAATAACATCTGCAAAAAAAAACACAAAAATCACCCCAAAGAGAGGTTGTTAGATGAAGCGCAGGCGCGAACGCGTACACCGCCTTTTTTTTGGGGGTCGTTCGCGTAGCATACCCGAAGGCATGATATTGGATGTCTAATCCCTTGTAAAATCATTATTTGGCCTGACAAAACGATCCCCCAATTTTTTGATTTTGAGGCCTCTATCCCCCTGAAACTGAAAGTCACATTTTAGGGGATGGGGGGGGGTGGAGGGAGGGGTTGGGGTTGGGGGTTGTGGTTAGAAGGATTTAAACCAGGGATTTGAACCAGGGTCGGGTGAAAACAAAACGAATAATTGGTTGATGGATCCGTGCCGGCGACCGCCGGCCAGAATTCGAACCAACGACACTTCAGGAGAGAAGCGAGTGTTCTACCACTCGATCACCAATTGCTCCGGCGGAACAGGGGTTCACCACTGTTTGTAAATGTAGTCCGCGACTGAACAAAAGCCAAACTGTGTGTTCCTGCCTGCCTCTCTGCCTGCCTGCTTGCCCGACGGACCGCCTGACTGACTGCTTCCCTGACTGACTGACTGATTGGCTGACTGTCAGCCTCTCTTCGAGGTGCACTGCCGAAGGCAATCGAATTTTTTTGGTCCCCGCCCCCCCCCTTCTGACTTGAACGCACCTGTGCTGCATGGTGCATCCCTTTTCTTCAGTGCCATTGTTTTGGCATTCGATGTACCCTGTGCACTATTATGGAGACGAATTTACAAACCGGTTTTGTGAAAAAGTGGTCGGGCCATAGTACAAATTGCATTGGCGTTTCAGTATTTCATGTGTCATGGGCACTATTATGGACAACTTTGGAACTGGTCACTGCAAAACTGGTAGACCTGAATCATCCCAGTCACTTGCTTGCTGGTGCTTCTTTGTGCTGTGGAATGCAATCCCAGAGTCTACCTGATCCACATTTGTGTGCCTGTGTAGGATTGGACTGCAATCCCAGAGTCCAAGGTACCCAAGGTCCTTTTCAGTAGCACCAAAATAAATGAACCATCATTATCCCCCAAAAAGGAGGACAAACACAAAAAAAAAGCAAAAATAAAACAACTTTGGACTCAGTCAACCAAAAACAGCTGTGCAAGACGGAATTCTGCACAAAAAAATTGCCAAAGTAAAATATTTTGGGGCGGTCGCGAGATAAAATTCAAAACATCCAACGCAAAGGTTAGGATTCTGCAAAATTTTACGATTCGTACGGTAGATGGCAGTTGCGGGATCCGATTAAGTCACGGTACCGGATGGACACTACGGAACGTCATGTGTGCAGGTGCAAGTGCCCACCTGCGCGCTGCTGCTGGACACGACACTGTGTAGCCTGGTCCTTGACAACGCCATCAGCAACGCCTTTCGTCATGGGGACTCCCCCGTCTGCCTTGCAGTGACCACCACCCCCGCTGGCGACGACCGGCTGAGACTCTGCTTCGTCTTGACAAACCAGGTGAGCCCTGCCAAAGCGCCCCTCACACCGGACATTGTGGCCCGAGCGTGGGAGGGTACCCACCGCCGTCAGGCCCCCCCCCGGCTCCGCTATGTCAGACGGCATCGGGCTCCGGCAGGCGTTCTTGGCCTCCAATCTGCACAACATGGACCTCGACCTGAGGCAGGACGGGACTGAGGTGCGCTTTACGGCGCGGGTCATCGCCAGCGTCGCTGACGACCCCAGGCGCTCCCAGTCCACCGACCTGGGCGAGTTCCCCCCGGACCTGCACATCTGCGTCATCGACGACTCTGCGTGCGCTCGGGGAACGCCGCGGCGGAGGACGCCGCGTTCTACCGGCAGTGCGGGGCGCACTGCGTGTTCGGGAAGGACGTGCCGCTGCGGCGCATGATCGGGGAGCTGAAGGCCGTGTACCTGGCCCACGCCCGGCAGAACGCGGCCGTGCGGTCGAGCGTGGAGGTGGGTTCCAGCAGCAGCGGCCACACCCGAGTGCAGGATGCCCTCAGCACCTCCTGCGGCGTCGACGGCGCCTCGCTGAGCGATGAACGCGCACCGATACCCGGCGCCGTGGGGCCGTCTGACCCGCAAGATGACCTGTGGTGGGGAGACAGGCAAACTTTCGGAAGTCGGCCCCCCCCAAATCTGTGGCCGAATTTAGGCTGACATCCCCGATTTGTACTGCTGATTTGTTAGGTATCTGCCGACCTGTTGTGCCCACTTTCTAACGGCTGGAACAGTCATCACCAATCCACTTACCACCTTAGCCCCCCCCCCCCCCCCCCAATTAGCGGCCGAAGTCGGCCGACTTCGCCGATCTGTTCTGCCGATTTTTTGGGTTTCTGGATTTCGCCGATTTGTTCTGCCGATTCGGATTCGGGTCCTCTAGTTGTGTCTGGTGCAGCCACGTCTTTGGCCACAGAGTCAGTGGAATCTGGGGTTGTGGAGCCTTCAGCGTCTGTTGCAGAATCTTCTACTGCTGCCACAGGGTCTGGCACAGGGTCCCATCAGATGGACTACTGCAGGACAGCTTTGGTTGCAGATCAGAGCCACAGGGTCTGCTGCACACCGACCCAGCACACAGTCAGATGGGAATGGGAAGCCTGTGTGCATTCATCTTCTTCCGGCAAGCTTTGTTTGTGCAGTGAAAACCATTTTTCTCCTCAAAACAAGTGACCAAAAGTGCACAAAACAACAACGGGGCCTGGGATTGAACCGATTTGTGGGGTTTCTGTGATTCGGCCATTTCATTCTGCCGACTTGTTGGGGCCTCTGGGATTGAAGGACACCTGATTTGGAGGCGTCACTCTGAGATGTGCTCATTTACTTTGGGCCACTGGATAATACCTTTTCTTTCTATATTGGCCGCTGCGATTGGCACCGGTAAGTGTTTTTACTGCCCACAAAAAGACGTGTCGGTGGGCCTCTGGGATTCATTGTCCCCCGATGATCAAATTTTTCTGCGGGACAAGTACCCTGATGCTGGTCAGGGGGCAGTTTGTGATTTGTGTGTTCGCTCTGCACGCCCCAGTGCGTTCTTCAGCCGCTGTTCTTCAAGCACCTTATCGTCAGCCCCCCAATCAGTGGATTGTGGGCTGCAGGTGCCTTCGGGTCCTCTAGTTGTGTCTGGTGCAGCCACATCTTTGGCCACAGAGTCAGTGGAAGCCTGTGTGCATTCACCTTCTTCCGGGCAAGCTTGGTTAGTGCAGTGAAGCCCATTTTTCTCCTCAGGACAAGTGACCAAAAGTGCAAACATGAAAATGCGTCCTGGAACTGAACACATTTTTCGGGTCACTGTGATTTGGCCATTTCATTCTGCTGACTTGTTGGGTCCTCTGGGATTGAAGGACACCTGATTTTGAGGCATCGCTCTAAGATGTGCCCATTTACTGGCCACTGGAAAATACCTTTTCTTTCTATCTTGGTTGCTGCGATTGGCACCAGTAAGTGTTTTTACTGCCCACGAAAAGACGCGTCTGTGGTCCCCTGGGATTCATTGTCCCCCGATGATCAAATTTTTCTGCGGGACAAGTACCCTGATGCTGGTCAGGGGGCAGTTTGTGATTTGTGTGTTCGCTCTGCACGCCCTAGTGCGTTCTTCAGCCGCCATTCTTCAAGCACCTTATCGTCAGCCCCCCAATCAGTGGATTGTGGGTTGCAGGTGCCTTCGGGTCCTCTAGTTGTGTTTGGTGCAGCCACGTCTTTGGCCACAGAGTCAGTGGAAGCCTGTGTGCATTCATCTTCTTCCGGCAAGCTTGGTTAGTGCAGTGAAGCCCATTTTTCTCCTCAGGACAAGTGACCAAAAGTGCAAACATGAAAATGCGTCCTGGAACTGAACATATTTTTCGGGGCACTGTGATTTGGCCATTTCATTCTGCCGACTTGTTGGGTCCTCTGGGATTGAAGGACACCTGATTTTGAGGCATCGCTACAAGATGTGCTCATTTACTTTGGGCCACTGGATAATACCTTTTCTTTCTATATTGGTTGCTGCGATTGGCACCAGTAAGTGTTTTTACTGCCCACAAAAAGACGTGTCTGTGGGCCTCTGGGATTCATTGTCCCCCGATGATCAAATTTTTCTGCGGGACAAGTACCCTGATGCTGGTCAGGGGGCAGTTTGTGATTTGTGTGTTCGCTCTGCACGCCCCAGTGCGTTCTTCAGCCGCTGTTCTTCAAGCACCTTATCGTCAGCCCCCCAATCAGTGGATTGTGGGCTGCAGGTGCCTTCGGGTCCTCTAGTTGTGTTTGGTGCAGCCACGTCTTTGGCCACAGAGTCAGTGGAAGCCTGTGTGCATTCATCTTCTTCCGGGCGAGCGTTAGCGCGCCGGGCATCTTTTTTGACCCGTGCCCCCCCGGTAACCTTTTAGGGGGTGCACTAAGCGCAGTGCGCGCAGTGCAACTATTTGGACGTCCAGCCGTCCTAGAACCCCATACTTTGTGATACTATGGGCATTATTGTTGTTTGACAACGGGTATTTTGGTGCTTCTTTCACATTCGGGATATGGTATATTTGGACTCTCACCCAGTTTCACCAATTTTCTTCCATTTTTTTCTCGTTTCCACCACATCCACTCCTTACTGGGTTGATTTCTCCCCACCATGGGGACCCCAAGAAAGCAGGGGTAATGTAGCCATATTGATTTCTCCCCCACCATGGGGACCCCGAGAAGGCAGGGGTGATGTCGCGAATACTGAGTTAACGCTCTGTTCTTGTGACGTGAGGCAGAAACGCCGTCCAAACCGCTTGCGGCTTGGGGACTCATTACCACAGCGAAATCTATGGGAAAGGTAAAGGCAAAGTACCGTTTGTTACAAATGACATTTGGAGTTGTTGAATTCACAGCTATTGTCTAATTATGCAACGTGCTTTGTAGGGAAGGTGCGCAGTCCATCATGGTCTATTTGGGGGGCCTTCTCCATCAGAGGGTAAATCTCGGGCTGAAGTCGGGATAGTTAATGGAAAAGTAGCGCGCCGGGCGCGCGCCGGGCAAACATTCCCCCTCCGGCAAGCTTTGTTCGTGCAGTGAAGCCCATTTTTTTCCTCAGGACAAGTGACCAAAAATGAAACAAAAATGGGTCCTGAAATTGAACTGATTTGTGGGGTTTCTGTGATTCGGCCATTTCATTCTGCCGACTTGTTGGGGCCTCTGGGATTCAAGGACACCTGATTTGGAGGCGTCACTCTAAGATGTGCTCATTTACTGTGGGCCACTGGATAATACCTTTTCTTTCTACCTTCCCCCCCCCCGTGTCCATCCCCCCCCCAGGGGGGGAACCGTCACTTGGCCCATGAACAATAAGAAATCAATAGGAAATCACAGGCGCCAAAGGCGCCGAAGAAAATTTTTAGTTGGGTTATACTAGAATTGGCTGGTCGGGAGTGGTGTACGGTCCCCCCCCCCCAGGGCAGCCAGTAAGTGTTTTTCCTGCCCACAAAAAGAGTCATCTGCGGTCCTCTGGGATTCATTGTCCCCTGATGATCAAATTGGCCACAGAGTCAGTGGAATCTGGGGTTGTGGAGCCTTCAGCGTCTGTTGCAGAATCTTCTACTGCTGCCACAGGGTCTGGCACAGGGTCCCATCAGATGGACTACTGCAGGACAGCTTTGGTTGCAGATCAGAGCCACAGGGTCTGCTGCACACCGACCCAGCACACAGTCAGATGGGAATGGGAAGCCTGTGTGCATTCATCTTCTTCCGGCAAGCTTTGTTTGTGCAGTGAAAACCATTTTTCTCCTCAAAACAAGTGACCAAAAGTGCACAAAACAACAGGGGGTCCTGGGATTGAACCGAGCCCACCCACTGCCAGCCTATATGGCCCAAAAAGCGGGTTATAAGTCAATTGCCGACGAACTTCTCAGTCAACTAGCTGACCTCAATGCACACCCCATACAAACGCTAGATAGGGTACTCCTTGTAAACACAGTGGTCCTGCCCCGTCTCCTGTACCGATGCGAATGTTACCCACTCACCAGTGCACAGCTACAGGAACTCTCCTCAGCGCTGGAGCGCTTTGTGTTCGCGGTCTCGGGATTGCCGTCACTCGTGGCCAAGAAAACGCTATACACCCATCACTCCAGGGGACTTGGCCTCGGCTGCCTGTTGGTCCTGTACCCCACCCGTGTCCTCGACTCCCTGCACAGAAACCCCCTACTTGCTTCGTTGCGTGTGTCCTCTGCTGCAAGCATCTCCCCATGTGTTCTCTTCACCCGTGCCCTCTCCTTGCTCGAACCCCCCCCCCTCCTCGAGCATGCTGCCCCTCACCATCTCCTGGAGATCCAAGCAGGCCCTACGTGGCGCCGTTGAGATTGCCTCTGTTGCAGGCTTAGCTTACCAAACTCCGGCCCCACACCTGACTACACCTATACTGATGGCAGCCGTATCGGGTCTCCCCCAGCATCTGGCGCCTCAGCCGTCCTTCGCGACGGACGTATCGTCCTCTGCCGCGTGCCGGGCAACCCCAACTCATATAAAGCTGAGGTCATTGGTATATTACTGGGTTCCCACTTTTCACCCCCCCATGCAAAACTGCGGGTTGACTGCAAAGGTGCTATTGCCTCCACCACGGGTACCAAACGCCCAGTATGCCAGTCAAGGTGGGTCCTTCAAGCCTGACATTCCCTCCTGTCCAAAAACCAGTCTTTGGAATGGATTGAAGGGCATACTGGGCACGTGCATCAGGAAAAGTTAGACGAATTCGCCAAGTATGGTTCCACACTGCCACCCCCCCCCCCCCCGACACTGCACAGACACCGTGGGATGTGGTCTACCGAGGTGAACTCATGATGCCCCCCCACAAAGTCTGGACCCACGATCTGGTTGCCCAGCACTCTCACGACCATTTTCACCACTCCTCCTGGTACCCCCTGAAGTTCCGCCGACTCGCGTGGCACAAGTGGCTTTTTGGTCTTCAATCACGCAAAAACTACTCCCATTATGCAAGTTTCTGGAAAGATGAGTCCCCCCCACGCCCATGCCCCCACTGTCACATGCGACACAACCTCAGTGTGCACGGTGTCCTCGCCCGCTGCTCCCCCTCCCACCCTTTTGTCCATGCCTGGTTATCCTCCTGGCCACAGCCCGCACTGGTCGCCAGTTGGCGCAGCACAGCGCTCCACCGCGACCTGCGCCTCACTGGGCGACTCGCTGTGCCTTGTTCCCTCTACGGGCACTTGTCACACTCTTTGGGAGGATCGCGAGCCGTCAGGAAGTTCATTGGTCACTTCCATAAGCACGCATTGGGCGCCATCATACCTGGCCTTGCCAATGATATTCCCACCTCGTCTTCCAAACCCAATCCGTTTCATTCACGGGATTGGCTACACTCGTCCCGCCCAGTATAACAGCATTGCCCTGCCCTGCATTCATCGACCATGCCCACGCCTTTCCGCCCCTCCCTGTTCAGGCCTGAAGTGAACGCTGAACCAGCTCTCTGCCCTAACATAAATGGGAGATCGCCATCAGGGCCCTCTACATATCCCAGGAGATAGCACAGTGTTCACTGCAGCCCATCATTGTTACCACCTGCTCCCCCTTTTCCTGTGTGTATCTTCGCTCTCTGATTTGTCTTTGCCTTTTTCTATTTTTGAACCGACTAACGCCGAGTCGCCCGTCCTTGGTACACCAACACCCACACATGCACCGTGGATGTTGACATTCCCTACTTCTGCCCCCTTCCCTCGTCTTGTTTGCATGACTGGAGCCTGGCAATGGTAGCTGCCGGCCCCCTGGGCACCCCCACATGTGGCCATCACCCCCGGGGATGGAAACGGGGCAACTGCACACGGGGATACCACCTCTGTTTTCAACACTGTACCTTGCACTGCGCTTCACCCTTCAACACCACGCCGGTTTGCCTTCCGACCCACCGACTTGCTGACCCATGACCAGGGGATGTGGGTCACAAATCTGTATAATGGGCTGGCCTTCCTATTCAGCGGACCGTTGAACCGTGAACTGTGTATTTCCAAAAAAAACTTCTTTGCGTATTGTGGCCGCTGTGTGCATATTTGGATCTGCTTAGTGGCCGCTAGGCCTATGGAGCCCGTGCCACGGGCCCCCCAAAAGCTGCAAAATTGCTGTTGCATAGGCTGGTTAGTGACACTTGAATTTTTTTTCAAAATTCGATTTTTCTGAAACCCGTCTGTTGCCCCTAGGATGGGTTTGGGTCATCATTTGGTGGCAATACGGGTACTTGAGCACGCATGGGGACCCACGTAGTGGCCACTAGTCCCATCTAGCCATGGGCCTCCCAAAAGCTTCAAAATTGCTGTTGTAGGTGTTTCAGTGGCATTCGGTGTGCGCATAAACTGCTGCAGCAGTTTTCCGCCCTCTACCGGTCAAAAAGGGAAATCACCTCGAAGAGAGGTTGTTAGATCAAGCGCGGGCACGAGCGCCGTATACCCCCCTTTTTTTGGGTTGTTCGCGTAGCATACCCCAATGTATGGTTTCTAATGTTTAATCCCTTTTAAAATCATCATTTTAGGACCAAAAATGATCCCCCAATGATTTTTTGGATTTTGACCCCCGTACCCCCCCCGCACCTGGGTACCTCATTTTGGGGGGGGGGGGGGTGGTGGGGGGGGTCAATGGTCTGATACTTCTTCCTGCGATTCCCCAAGTGCTATTGATTATGTCCAGTGTGATGCTGCAGGCTTTGCCCCCGACTGCCCACAGCAGTGGATATGGCCCCAGAACCCCGAACCCCCTGATGTCAGTTTCCAGCCTGCAGCATGTGCACGCTATGCAGGTACCGTTTGGCATCTCCATGCCTCATGCGCTGCCATTGCAGCGACTTCACTATTACAGCGCTTGAGACTCCATGCCCATTTTAAACATCAGGATAAGGGACACAGCACACTATGGAAACCTTCCGAATACCAACAGTTGCTGTGCAATGCTTACACCAAGGCCATTCACACACCTGACATTGATAGTAATCTAGGCCGCTGGGCTGAATTGCTTGAATACCGCCTGCAGCACCTCCCGTACCACCGAAATCCCCTGCTTTGGACGATCCGCGCATGCTCGCATTTTCATGAATGGTCTATCTCTGCGCCTGCACATGGTCATATTATTTATGTAGTATTCCATACTCACCTGTTTTGTTTGTACATCGGGAAAACTGAAGGTCCCCTAATCAAGCGCCCCAGAAAACACTTGACAACAGCCAGATCCGGTGCTGAAGACAGCCCTTTCTACAGAATGTTATGCCGCACAGGTATACACCATTGGTCCATTGCACCTTTACAATGGACAAATTGTAGCGTGACAACATGTTTCCTGGAGAGGTCGTGGTGGTTCAAATGGAAAAAGTGGGCCCTGAATGCATGTGCCCCTACTATACCAAGCCCACACGACCAGCACCCGCCAGCACCACAACATACCAAGAGATTGGGCACTGTCCTAAGACGGTTGCACACTGCCCGCATTGAGCGAGATTATGCACCGATACATTATCTACAGACTGAAGCTGCCTCCTTGTGTTCTGAACTACACATACCATACCTACCAGCCCCTGTGATCAAAGTATCAGACCTCGTTGGTACACAGAAGCAAGCCATCAACACAGTTGTTTGTAGCATGGTACAAGGTTTGTCCATTCCACGCTGGGAGCGTCAAGCAGTGTGTGCATCGATACGAGTAGTGCGTACTGTGCCCCATACTTTGCGAAAACTAGTTGAAAAACAGGAAAACACAGCAGCATGGTCCACCACACGGCCGCCCTGTCGCTGCGGTACCGAGTTTTCACATATTTGGAGCGCAGCAGGTACGATTACCAAAATAGATGGACACTGTGCTATATTGCCTGTAACACTCCACCGCCATGGAGCAATCTTACGCTCAGGGGACCCCATCCCCCAGCATGGACAGAAGTCTCGAGGCATGGCCATCGATGGCCTGAAACGATTGGCTGCGAGTTTGCACGCTGAGCACCCCCTTTGGGACCGCATTTTGCCCTGCGTCCTGTTCCCCGAATCAGGCTCTGACCTTCTTTCATTTGTCACCTTAGTCAGTGAACTTTGTTCTGTAGCTTATGTACGGATCGTAGATAAACACAACTCTGCCGTTTGGGCATTCTGCAAACAGTGGGCTTGGGACCAGCATGTACAATTTGCTATGCAAGAGGGGTACAAGCCTGTCAGCACACCGATACAGGATATTGGTCGGGGATTGAAGCACCGAGTTACACAGTCTGGATGGAAACCAGGTGTGCGTCCCCGTGTGGCACTCATGTACTTACTTGGCAAAGCCAAAAGTTTGCAGCTGCCTAGTATTTTATGGCGACCCATAGCCGCTGTCAGCCGTCCGTTCGTGAGTCGCCATACTCTACGGATCGCTGCACGCGCCTTCACGTGCTTTTTACGGTGCCTGTGCGAGGAAATCACTGCAGCCATTTTGGTACTGCGTGTGACAGACATCGCCCCCTGGGTACGACAGCTCGGCTCCTGGGGTGCAACCTGCATCGGCGAAGCCGATTGCAAGGAGTAGTTTAACCGCATTCGTCCTGACACCACAGTATACGAACTGCGTGCGGCATCCCAATATTTACACCAGCGCCGTCGGTGGGGTGCATCTGAGATTGTATGGAGCGTGCATCGCGACTGTAAGCATCTGGACAAAGCAGGCAAAGCAGCTTCGTCTGCATTCTGGCATATATTGCATGATGAACTCATACAACTAGTGCAGTTTTCCCTCACTGAGGATAATTATGTTTGGTGTGCTGGTCAGCTGTGGCAACGTACCGATGCGATTCCCATGGGTGGATCCTTCAGTGCGCAGTGTGCGGATTTACACAGCCTATGGGCCCTAAAAGAAACCGTCAATGTTATCAGAAAATTTGGTGACCTTGTGCAAACTGTGCCAGTACCTCTGTGGAAGACACCAGCAGGAAATACCGTGTCACTATCCCAATTCCGGGATAATGTCAATATCGCTTCTGCAGGCCCCTCTGCGGCCATGGAAATGTCTCGTGTCTGTACAGCGCTGTCAGAATGTTGGGGTCTGCCAGTGCTATGCGATTGCCTCAGCAAAGGTATGCAGTGCGCAGGAGCCTGCATGACATCGTCCCTACGGATCTTGGGATTGACTATACATGTCAAACACGAGGTATTATGCTATTCCACACCGTCTGCTTTCAATGACAAATGGGATCTGAAGTGGGGACCCAGCCTGCACAGTCCCTGGGCCGTTACTGCTGGCCATTTAGCCAATATATTTACAGGTTCCTTGATCAAGAGTATGCCATTCCATTTTTCATGGTTATGTTTTCTGTTGAGCATCACACTCTGGATGCACATTGCATGCATATGTGACCACCCAGTGCCGACAGTCTTGCGGGCTATGAAAGTCGCTATATGTAAATATTGTAGTCGGTCGCCATGGTGCGTTGAAGCGTCAATAGCGTGGGCAGTGACTCAGTCCCGTAGTCTACCGACGAGCCCCAAGGCCGCATCTACACTATTGCATCAGTGGTTGTCCCGGGAAGCAGTATGGGACGGACTAGCATACGCATCTTGGCATGTGCCACACACAGGAGCTTGTTCTGAGCATTGTGCGACATGGCACCACGATCTCCATCTGTTACAGTTGCTATAGTATCGTTCGTGACTGCCAAATGACGGGAGAGGGGGGGTCTGAGTTTGATTTTTTACATCACCTTTGTATTGCACTGTGCAATTGTGTTTTTTGCTTGGCGGCCGCAGTCCTGCTGCACTAACACAGGGTTGTACACTTGTCAGCGGTTCCTGCTGCCTGCCCCTGCGGCCATCCATAAAGAAAGGAGCGCGGTGTCAACGGACACTGTGTTTCTTTGTAGGACCAAGCTTACGGCTGCAACCCAGTACCTGGGAGCCTGCATCATCACACTGCTTCTGTTCCCAGACCGAAAGGCGCCTCTGGTACCACTGATGAGGATTTTGTTTTGCTGAGATTGCGTGTCTGCCTGTGACTCACACCAGCACGTAACCCACACGACTCCGTACGGGGGCTCAAAACTTCTTTGCGTATTGTGGCTGCTGTGTGTGTATTTGGACCTGGGTCCTGAAGAACTTTCTTCTTGTATATGGACCCCCTAACCCAAGGCGGGGGTCCCGGGTCCCAACTCCAGGTACCCCCAGTCGGCCCCCCCCATATGGCCCCTTGCGGGTGAGGACTTAGCCGTTTTCACGTAGTGGCCGCTAAGCCCATATAGCCCGCGCCATGGCCCCCCCAAAAGCCCCGAAATTGCCGTTGTGTAGGCTGTTTAGTGACACCTACAAGATTTCCGAAATTCTCCTTTTTCCGACACCCTTCTGTCGCCCCTGGGATGGGTTTGGGTGATGATTTAGTGACAATACGGGTACTTGAGCACCCATGGGAACCCACGTAGTGGCCGCCAAGCCCATCTAGCCCGAGCCATGGGCCCGCCAAAAGCTTCAAAATCACCTCGCAGAGGTTGTTAGATCAAAGCCAGGCAGGCGTTTCTAGGGGAAAACACCACATACCATAGTTTGAACGAGACCGCGCGCCTTGTTTAACGAGGCGCACGGGGGGGGGTTTGGCGCTAACGAGGCGCAAGGGGGGGGTTTGGCGCTAACGAGGCGCACGGGGGGGGGGAGTTTGGCGCTAACGAGGCGCACGGGGGGGGGGGGTTCTGTGCAGTGTTCTTGTGCTCCGCCTTTGCAAACGAGGCGTGCGGGGGGGTTTTGTGCTAACGAGGCACACGGGGGGGGGGGAATGGGCGCGCCAACGAGGCGCACCGGGGGGGGGGGGAGTCCACATACAAGTCCGTGCCTACACAAGGCGGTGCACATACAAGCCGGTGCATACACAAGGCATTGCACACACAAGGCGGTGCACACAAAAGGCGGTCTGTAGCCAATGCAGGAGTCTTGTTATTCAAGGGGCCACAAGCACGGCGGTACACATAGAAGGCGGTACACATAGAAGGCGTTACACACACAAGGCAGTGCACACAAAAGGCGGTCTGTAGCCACCGCAGGAGTCTTGTTATTTAAGGGGCCACAGGCAAGGCGGTACACACACAAGGCGGTGCACACAAAAGGCGGTCTGTAGCCACCGCAGGAGTCTTGTTATTTAAGGGGCCACAGGCAAGGCGGTACACACACAAGGCGGTGCACACAAAAGGCGGTGCACAGGGGGGGGGGTTTTGGGGCGCTAACGAGGCGCACGGGGGGGGGTTTGGTGCTAACAAGGCGCACGGGGGGGGGGGGGGGTTGGCGCTAACGAGGCGCACGGGGGGGGTTTGGCGCGGGGGGGGGTTTGGCGCTAACGAGGCGCACGGGGGGGGGGGGGGGGGTTGGCGCTAACGAGGCGCACGGGGGGGGGGGGGTTTGGCGCTAACGAGGCGCACGGGGGGGGGAGTTTGGCGCTAACGAGGCGCCCGGGGGTGGGGGGGGGTTGGCGCTAACGAGGCACACGGGGGGGGTTGGCGCTAACGAGGCGCACGGGGGGGGGGGGGGTGGCGCTAACGAGGCGCACGGGGGGGGTTTGGCGCTAACGAGGCGCACGGGGGGGGGGGGGTTTGGCGCTAACGAGGCGCACGGGGGTGGGGGGGGGGGTTGGCGCTAACGAGGCGCGCAGTTTCAGCCAAACACTCCCACATACCCCCCCCCCATTTTGGACTTTTTGGGCCTATTCGCGTACCCTACCCCAAGGGGTTGAATTGTTAGTTTAACCCCTTGTAAAATCATTATTTTGTCCAATAAACGCATCCCCCAATGAGTTTTTGGTCCGGACCCCCCCAGACCCCCCCCACTTGAAACCCACTTTTCTCAGGTTTTCAGGGAGGTGCGGGGGGTGGGGGGTGGATATAATAGTGACGACATTACCAAGGTCCGGGTGCGGGGTGCGGGGGGGCTGTTGAGCAAGGAGGCAGTGATGGCGGAATGACGATTACGATTTGCTCCTTTTACAGCTTTACTGGCACAGATGATTCGGGATTGCAAGCCATTTAGGCAAAATGTGTCAAGAAATGATTGCACTGTATGGACTGTTTTCATGGGATACACCAACCCCTGTGCAATGTATTGTCTTGTGTTCAGTGTTGGTGGATTGGCCCAGTAGTACAACGGTATATGCGTAGGCATTGGATTCATTTGTTCTGCTCAGGCACTGTTTTTGGCCATTAGTCCTCTTATAAAACTGCTGGTAAAACTGCTAGTTCAGTCAAACGCGTAAATCGTAATCGTAATCGTCATTCGGGGGGGGGGAGGGGGGGGGGCGGGGGGGGTGACCACCCCCCCCACTATATCACTAGTTGTGCCTCTTCTCAACTTTTGTTTGCGTCTCCAATGTTTAGGCAGTTTTCCTGTCTTTGTTTTTGTTAACCCATGGACGGGGTTGAGCAGCCTAATCAGAACCAACAAGAGTCAGCCGAGGCGCGGCTGGCGGCACAAGCCAAAGAAATTCAAGATCTCAGAGAGCAACTCGCCCGAGTGGCAGTGAAGGAGGGGCCCCGCCTGCCCCCACTGAGCGTGCCAGAAGTAAACCGAGCCCTCGAGAAGCCCCAGTTGGCACAGTGGATGAGACTCATGCTGTCCAACATCAAGGCGTACGTACGCCTTAGAGCTGGTGAGGTGGGGGAGATCCCCCGACCAAGTGAGTTTGGCGGCCAGGCGACGGAGGCCGCAGTCGACCCAGGAGAGCAGCTGGCGTTGAGGGTCTGGGACTGCGTGTCCCAGTCCCAGGTGGCGTATGCCCGCAGGTATGCATGGACGCACGGGAAATCCAGCTCCGAGTCCAACCAGTACACCACGCTGGAGGAGGCATGGAAGGAGCAAGGGTCGGCGTTCACGTGGCGGAGCGTGAAATTCAGGGAGGTGGGAGGAGTACTGCAATGGCAGACGAGGCAAGGCGAGTGGATCCCTGTGGATTCGCCGCCGAGCGGAGGGTGCCAGAGGTGCGCGCAGCGGGGCTCCCCCGACGAACGCCACTGGCACTTTAGATGCCCACACTGGTCCTGACAGGACCGGCTGGAGCCCGGACCGGCCGCCCCGGGCTCCGGCATTGCGGACACGGCGGCAGAGCTGCGGGCGCTCGCCCGCCGGTGGGAGACAGCAGCCCGGTCAGACGACCCCTGCTCACCGGAGGAAAGCGCCATGCAGTCCTGGAGACCGAGAACCCGCTCGCAGTACGCGTCCCGACTCCGGGCCTTGGCGGCTTACACGGGCCGCACGGGCCCGCCTGATACAGCCGCGGCACTGGCAGGCCTCCTGGCAGAGCGGGCCCAAGCCGGCGCTACAGCGTCGGCCCTGCGGGGTATTACCTCCGCGGTCAGGGCCGTGGAGGACCTCCAGTGGCTGCCCCCAACAGTCACCACCTTGCACAAAAGGATTGCGGCGGGAGCCGCATCCTCGGGCTCTCAGCCCTATCTGTCCCCAGCAGGCTTGGTCCAGCTGGTCGAAAAGGCCAGAGGCTCCAGACACGGAGCGGTGTTCAGCGCATTGGCCATCATCAGCTGGGTATGCTACCTGCGGGTGGGCGAAGCAGCTGGCATCAGGGTTACTGACCTGGCTCTGCCAGGCTTTGTCCAGTTTTGGAACTCCAAGACAGGGGAGGAGGGGTATACCACCCGCCCCCTGTATAGGTATGCGGACGGCGTCCGGGCGTGGCTTCATGGCCACATGGTTTCGCTGGGCCGATCCTCAGACATGCTCGTCTGGCAGTCAGGGGAAGCGGGGTTGGAGGCAGGCATGGCCGAAACCCTGGCGAGCACCGCCCACTCCCGAGCGAGGTGGCACGCCCTGCGCAGGGGAGGCGCCGCAGCGACTTGGGCCCGTAAACCAGACCTCGCCTACTACAAATGGTGGGGCAGATGGCAGAGCACGGCCGTGGCGATGCAATACGGCACCAAATGGTCAGACCCGGGAGTCGTTGCCCCTACGGTGCTGCCCGCATGGTCCCGTGACCAAGGGCCTTTGCCGACTCCGGAACGCGTGGGCGTCCTGGCCCTGTGGGGATCCCCGATGTTCCCCAGTATCGCGAGCGCCCTCAACACGCCGACCAAGCGCAAGCCGAGACTTCCGTGAGGCCAGGAGCTGGAATCCACTGCGAGCGGCACGCTTGGGGGAGGAGGCGACGGAGACCAAACCGCGACCGAACTGGAGCAATCCCCAGGGGACGGCTCTGCTGAGATGGGCCCGGGGCGTGACACAGCTCCTACCCTCCCTCCACTTCCTCCTTTGGCCTCTGCCATTGAGCGCGGCGCCGTGTCTCGGGAAGATGCGGGTCAGCTGTGCACGGTGGCGGGGCACTTGGTTGCTGTGGGGGGGGGGGCGTGTGGGCCGGGGACGGCAGCCGGGCCCATCAATGTCGATTCCGACGTGGACACCGACGACAACAGCGAGGATTCCGGAAGCGAGCCCTCTGGCGAATTCGCAGCCGGCAGCGCCAGGGGCTCCCCCGGGCGTCGACAGGCCGGAGTTGCCAGGTTCGTTGGGCGGGAGCGTAAGCCGTGGTCCTCCAGGGCGGCCGTTGGCCCTGTCAGAGGAGGACCCGCAGCGGGCTCGAAAGCTGGAGTGGTGGGCCGTGTCCACCGCACATACACGGGGCCGCGTCGCGCTAAGGTGGTCCTGGGTGGTACGCAGGCCGTGCGATCCCGAGCCCCCGCACGCCGTCAAGCTGGGAGACCTCGTTTGGCCCAGCAGATCGGAACGCCGCAGCCCAAGCGCATCAAGCTCGGGCAGGGCGGGCATGTCCGGACGCCGGAGGCGCAAGGCCCGGTGGAGGGTGCCTTCGTGGCTGCAGCTGAGCGTCTCAAGGCCAAGGCTTGGGGGCGGGCGGGCCCAGTGGCGTCCCCCCCCCCCTCTGTAAGGGTCCCGACAGGGGTGGGAGGGTGCAGGAACAGCCCCCCCTCTTCCTGGAGTTCATGCAGGCACTCACCCCCCATTTTCACTGGATAGCCGAGCGGGAACGTTGTGGCTTGTGGATGGTTAAGAAGAGGGTGGATTTGTGGTTGAATAGAGTATTCGATACAGCCGAGGACTTCCGCTTGCAAGGGGCTTTACCCGCTCTCCTGGGCGCCTTGCGCAAGCTCCACCCGGACGCCTGGGAGGCATGCCTCCATATCAACACCTCCCCCATTCCGCGGTTCATGGGGGGGGGTCGAGGATGCCATTTTGGACCAGGGATTGGGGCCGATAGGCTCCCACCAGCTCCCTGACGATCTGTGGGACGCTGTCGTACCGCCCTTCTACCGCGGAGGGCTCCAGGATTTTGACGTCGAGCGGGAGTGGCAGGACGGGGATAGGGTGGTCCGAGGGGCAACCAGATGGGTGTCGCAGCACGTCCAGAGGATAGTGCAGGCGTTGAGGGGGGCGGGGGTCTACGAGGAGACGGCTGACCCCCCCCCCCCACGTGTTACCCCTTCGTCATCCCCAAATCCTCCGAGAAGGTATCCTTGATCTTGAGTTGCGTCAAGATCAACAAGAGTGACGGGGGCAAGCCCCCCACTTTTAGATTGGATTCCTGGGAGGATTTAGCTAGGTCCGTGTCGGCATTCCCGCCTGATGTGGACCTCTACGGCCTCCACATTGACCTCAAAAATGCGTTCTGGAGCTTTTGCTTGCCCCAGGGTGCGCGCCAGGTTTTTCGCTTCCGGCCCGCCCCCGGGGCTCCGCCTCTGGCGCTGTCGCGCCTACCATTTGGCTGGAAATACAGCCCCTATCTGTGCCCAACGAGTTTGGCTCGCATTCTCCAGGGGGTGCTGCCCCCCGAGATACTCCTTGTGCACTACCTCGATGACTTTTTGCTCGTCTTCACTGATAGGGAGGTGCTCAGAGAGGCGGGGCGAGTGGCAGTGCGTGCCCTGATCGAGGCTGGGTTCCTCATAAGTCCTAAGAGTGTCCTGGACCCGGTGCCAGTAGCGTCATTCCTGGGGAAGGAGCTCGACTTGGAGGCTAGGCAGATCTGGAGCCATGAACAAGCACTGCTCCAGTTGTGGGCGGGATGGCTGAGGCTGGCGGTTGGCGCAGGCAACGACCGGCACCTCCAAAGCTTCCTAGGTTTGCTGAATTGGCATGTGCGTCCGAGGGGATTGGGTTGCCTTTTCGCGGCGGGCGCCTACTGCTGGTTGCGCTGGGGTAGGACGGTGGGGGGGGTCAAACAGCCGGCCCAGGGCTTCCCCCTGAAAATGCAGGGCAACCTCGCAACATTGGTGGCGGTGGCGGCCGAGCCCTGGCAGGCACCGGGCGGGGAGGCGTGGCGGCAATTGAGGGCCCTCCAGTTTGGGACTGAGGATAGGCTTTCGCGATCCTCTTTGTGGTGCGGGGGCGTCGTCATCTGTGTCGATGGAGCGCGCGATGCGGGGTGCTGGAGGGTGGGGTCGCTCGTGCCGGGAGTGGGTGTGCGTACGCATGTGACACCTCCTGCCCGCTTCGCCAGCCAGCAAACCACGGAACTGAGGGGAGTGGCGTGGGCTGTCAGGTTTGCAGTCAGGACAGGACACCGATCTGTTACGGTCTATAGCGACAGTGAGGCGCCCATTGCTCAGGTCCTCAGACTGCGCGCAACTAGCCACCTGACCCACCACCAAACGGTCCTTCGGTCGTTGGCTAGGGTCCTGTGGGTATCAGGGATCGTGCTCCGCCTCGTGTGGGTGCCCTCGGCGCTTCAGCCGGGAGACCCGATGTCCACGGTGACGTCAGTGTTCGGAGGCTCACAGGCCAGAGCGGAAGTCGAGGCTTGGTGCACGTGGGATGCATTGCTGGAAAATCTGGGCGAGGCTCGGGTGAGGGGGGTGGTGTGTCTCCGGAGATGCTAGCCCCCTCCCCCGCCCCAGCAGACCAGCGGCGGCAGTGTATGTGCCCTCCATGTAGCAACCTTTTTTGCTATCCGCACCTATGACCAAGCGCCGGGGCTCGCGTGGGGCCCACAAGCGACGGGGTTCCCGTGGAGCCCGCCGAAAGGGTCGCCATGGCGGACAGCGGCACCAGCGTTCCGCAGACGCACAGCAGCGCCAGGCGGCGAAGTGGGGCAGCGTGCTCCGCGCCCGCCTTCGCGGCAGGTTGGCGTGCCTGCCCATCCGCCGGGTGCTGCTCGGCAATGGGGTGCGCCTGTGCCCCCGGTGCCCCCTCCCTGACGACAGGGAGGGGTTTTTGGAACGGGCGGTCCGGGACGTGGCCGCACGCGTGGGAGGCACGCCGCACCGCCGCGCGACCCCCGACGGCCGCAGTGTCAAACCCCCAGGGCGGCATGTGTGCTGCTAGGTCTGGGAGGTAAGGCTGCCGGAGGGGGTCGCCGTAGTCTCCCTAACGGACTTGAACCAGGGACGCAGGTTTGCTGTACCCTATATATGGATCCAAGCCCGGTATGGGCTGGTGTTGCAATTTGCCCGCCTCTTCAACCCGTGAGGTCTGACGACTGTCGTCGTCGTCTGTGCCTGCCCACTGCGGTGGGTGCCCCTGACGGCTTGGCCGCTGGGTGCCGATTTGGTTTTGTAATTTTGGGCCGCGTCGGTCCGCGTTCCGCTGGAGCTGACGGCCGGATGCTGGGACTGGCCGCCTTTTACCGTCAGTGTGACTCAGCGACAGTCGTGTTCGCCTGTATCTGCGCTCTACAGAGGTTGACTCCGACGGCATGGCCGCTGGGTGCGCCTGTTTTGTTGTCTTTTTACTTGGTTGTAGGCACGGCGCTGGGTGCATTATTTATTCACCTTTTGGGCATCCGGCTGGGAGTGACGGCCGGTTGGTGCGATTTGCCCGCCTCTTTGTCCGCAGGGCACGGCGACCGTCGTGATCGCCTGTATCTGCCCGCTGTGGTGGCTGTCCGGGGCGGCATGGCCGCTGGAGACTCCGCCGGACGTGCGCTGCTGATGTAAGCTTGGTGCCCAACACGGCTCCTGCCTTCCTCCGCCTCGGCCTGGGGACTGCCATTGAGCGCGGCGCCGTGTCTCGGGAAGATGCGGGTCAGCATTGCACGGTGGCGGGTCCTCTGGTTGTCGTGGGGGGGGGGGGGGGCGGGGGGGGTGCTGCTGTTTGTTCTGCCCTTTTGCTGGATTGCTACCTCGGTGCACATCCCTCTGGGGCTGGGGTTAGGTAGTGGACCCTGTGGTGGATACCTGGATACGGCGGAGACCTTTTTGGGCCCTGCTTCACTCCGCGTCCGGCTGGGGCTGACGGCCGGTTGGTGCGATTTACCCGCCTTATTTGTACGTGGGGTACGGCGACCGTCGTGACCACCTGTGTCTGTCCACTGTGGTGACCGTCGCGGCCGCTGGAGGAGTCCGCCGGGGGTGGCGCTGCTGATATGGGCCGGTGCCCGACACGATTCCTGCCCTCCCTCCACTTCAGCCTCTGGCCTCTGCCATTGAGCGCGGCGCCGTGTCTCGGGAAGATGCGGGTCAGCAGTGCACGGTGGCGGGTCCCCTGGTTGTCGCGGGGGGGGGGGGGTTGCTTCCGTTGCTTTGCCTTTTGCTTGATTACTACCTCAGTTCACATTCCTCTGCGCTGGGATCCGGATGTGGGACCTGTGGTGTGGGAACTGGGTACGGCGGAGAATTAATACCCAAGTCCTGTGCAGTTTTCTTGTGCTCTGCTTGAGCAAAAACTAGTTGTGCCTCGTCTCAACTTTTGTTTGCGTCTCCAATGTTTAGGCAGTTTTCCCGTCTTTGCCTGCCCACCCACCCACTGACCGGCTGACCCCCTGAGAGCACCTGCCCTTTCCTTTCCCTTTTGAAACCGATTCCCTCGGGTAGAGTCGGGGATCTAACCGTGCTGCAGCGTGTGGACCAGGGTATAGGTTCAGGGTCCGTTTCAGAGTGGGGTCCCGCATCCAGCGGAGTGGTCCGCAGCGCACCCGTCCATACAACCGCCGGTATTCCGGCCTTGGTGATACTTCAGTACTGCCATCCCAAGTAATCGTAATCGTCATTCGGGGGGGGGAGGGGGGGGGGCGGGGGGGGGTGACCACCCCCCCCACTATATCCACCCCTGGCGTATGCACCTAGTTCCCCAGGCCCTGGGTGCAACCCCTGTTCTGTATCATGTGTGCATTGCTGTTGTATGGTTTGTCGTAACGCTTGGCGTTTGGGCCCGGGCGAGATGTGTTCGTGTGTACGGGTCGCATGTATGGTTCGGGTAAACCACTACAAGGCCCCATCGTCGCATGCCTGTCAAGCTTCACTCAGCCACTGCCCCAAATAGACGTTGATCTCCGGCAGGGGGGGATGTTGTGTTCGCTTTCAGGTCGCCCTGGACGGTGCCCCGTCGCAGTTCCACAGGTTTGCGGCAGTGCGTGTGGGTGGGGAGGGGGATGCGAAGGGTATCAACTCAAATGGGGAGATGTGTTTGAGGGGGTGTTGGTTCGGCAAGTCGGTTGCGGAGGACTTCCGAAAGCATATGAATTTATGTCATCGCACTTGGGATTTTGTTGCCCCCCCCCCCCCCCCTTTTGTTTTGCAGCACGCACCCACACCCGGATAGCCTCAGCCTGCAGGCCAATACCAGGTTCTGGGTAGGGGTGTACCCACACCCTAGGCCCACCCTAGTGCCACCCTGGTGCCACACTAGTGCCACTCTAGTGCCACCCTAGTGCCACCCTAGTGCCACCCTAGTGCCACCCTAGTGCCACCCTAGTGCCACCCCAGTGCCACCCTAGTGCCACCCTAGTGCCACCCTAGTGCCACCCTTGTGCCACCCTAGTGCCACCCTAGTGCCACCCTAGTGGCACCCTAGTGCCACCCTAGTGCCACCCTAGTGCCACCCTAGTGCCACCCTAGTGGCACCCCAGTGCCATCCTAGTGCCACCCTAGTGCCACCCTAGGTCCACCCTAGTGCCACCCTAGTGCCACCCTAGTGCCACCCTAGTGCCACCCTTGTGCCACCCTAGGCCCACCCTAGTGCCACCCTAGTGCCACCCTACTGCCACCCTAGTGCCACCCTAGTGCCACACTAGTGCCACCCTAGTGCCACCCTAGTACCACCCTAGTGCCACCCTAGGTCCACCCGAGTGCCACCCTAGTGCCACCCTACTGCCACCCTAGTGCCACCCTAGTGCCAGCCTACTGCCACCCTTGTGCCACCCTAGTGCCACCCTAGTGCCACCCTTGTGCCACCCTAGTGCCACCCCAGTGCCACCCTTGTGCCACCCTAGTGCCACTCTAGTGCCACCCCAATGCCACCCTAGTGCCACCCTAGTGCCACCCTTGTGCCACCCTAGTGCCACCCTAGTGCCCCCCTAGTGCCACCCTAGTGCCACCCTAGTGCCACCCTAGTGCCACCCTAGTGCCACCCTAGTGCCACCCTAGTGCCACCCTAGTGCCACCCTAGTGCCACCCTAGTGCCACCCCAGTGCCACCCTAGTGCCACCCTAGTGCCACCCTAGTGCCACCCTAGTGCCACCCTAGTGGCACCCCAGTGCCACCCTAGTGCCACCCTAGTGCCACCCTTGTGCCACCCTAGTGCCACCCTAGTGCCACCCTAGTGCCACCCTAGTGCCACCCTAGTGCCACCCTAGTGCCACCCTAGTGCCACCCTTGAGCCACCCTAGTGCCACCCTAGTGCCACCCTAGTGCCACCCTAGTGCCACCCTAGTGCCACCCTAGTGCCACCCTTGTGCCACCCTAGTGCCACCCTTGTGCCACCCTTGTGCCACCCTAGTGCCACCCTAGTGCCACCCTAGTGCCACCCTTGTGCCACCCTTGTGCCACCCTAGTGCCACCCTTGTGCCACCCTAGGCCCACCCTAGTGCCACCCTAGTGCCACCCTAGTGCCACCCTAGTGCCACCCTAGAGCCACCCTAGTGCCACCCTAGTGCCACCCTAGTGCCACCCTAGCCCTAGTGCCACCCTTGTGCCACCCTAGGCCCACCCTAGTGCCACCCTAGTGCCACCCTAGTGCCACCCTAGTGCCACCCTAGTGCCACCCCAATGCCACCCTAGTGCCACCCTTGTGCCACCCTAGTGCCACCCTAGTGCCACCCTAGTGCCACCCTAGTGCCACCCTAGTGCCACCCTAGTGCCACCCTAGTGCCACCCTAGTGCCACCCTAGTGCCACCCTTGTGCCACCCTAGTGCCACCCTAGTGCCACCCTAGTGCCACCCTAGTGCCACCCTAGTGCCACCCTAGTGCCACCCTAGTGCCACCCTAGTGCCACCCTAGTGCCACCCTAGTGCCACCCTAGCCCTAGTGCCACCCTTGTGCCACCCTAGGCCCACCCTAGTGCCACCCTAGTGCCACCCTAGTGCCACCCTAGTGCCACCCTAGTGCCACCCTTGTGCCACCCTAGTGCCACCCTAGTGCCACCCTTGTGCCACCCTAGTGCCACCCTAGTGCCACCCTAGTGCCACCCTAGTGCCACCCTAGTGCCAGCCTAGTGCCACCCTAGTGCCACCCTAGTGCCACCCTTGTGCCACCCTTGTGCCACCCTAGTGCCACCCTAGTGCCACCCTAGGCCCACCCTAGTGCCACCCTAGTGCCACCCTTGTGCCACCCTAGTGCCACCCTAGTGCCCCCCTAGTGCCACCCTAGTGCCACCCTAGTGCCACCCTAGTGCCACCCTAGTGCCACCCTTGTGCCACCCCAATGCCACCCTAGTGCCACCCTAGTGCCACCCTAGTGCCACCCTAGTGCCACCCTAGTGCCACCCTAGTGCCACCCTAGTGCCACCCTAGTGCCACCCTAGTGCCACCCTAGTGCCACCCTAGTGCCACCCCAGTGCCACCCTAGTGCCACCCTAGTGCCACCCTAGTGCCACCCTAGTGCCACCCTAGGTGCACCCCTAGTGCCACCCTAGTGCCACCCTAGTGCCACCCTAGTGCCACCCTAGTGCCACCCTAGTGCCACCCTTGTGCCACCCTAGTGCCACCCTAGTGCCACCCTAGTGCCACCCTAGTGCCACCCTAGTGCCACCCTTGTGCCACCCTAGTGCCACCCTAGTGCCACCCTAGTGCCACCCTAGTGCCACCCTAGTGCCACCCTAGTGCCACCCTTGTGCCACCCTAGTGCCACCCTAGTGCCACCCTAGTGCCACCCTAGTGCCACCCTAGTGCCACCCTAGTGCCACCCTAGTGCCACCCCAATGCCACCCTAGTGCCACCCTAGTGCCACCCTAGTGCCACCCTAGTGCCACCCTAGTGCCACCCTAGTGCCACCCTAGTGCCACCCTAGTGCCACCCTAGTGCCACCCTAGTGCCACCCTAGTGCCACCCTTGTGCCACCCCAATGCCACCCTAGTGCCACCCTTGAGCCACCCTAGTGCCACCCTAGTGCCACCCTAGTGCCACCCTAGTGCCACCCTAGTGCCACCCTAGTGCCACCCTTGTGCCACCCTAGTGCCACCCCAGTGCCACCCTAGTGCCACCCTAGTGCCACCCTAGTGCCACCCTAGTGCCACCCTAGTGGCAACCTAGTGCCACCCCAGTGCCACCCTAGTGCCACCCTAGTGCCACCCCTGTGCCACCCTAGTGCCACCCTAGTGGCACCCCAGTGCCACCCCAGTGCCACCCTAGTGCCACCCTAGTGCCACCCTAGTGCCACCCTAGTGCGACCCCAGTGCGACCCTAGTGCCACCCTAGTGCCACCCTAGTGCCACCCTTGTGCCACCCTAGTGCCACCCTAGTGCCACCCTAGTGCCACCCTTGTGCCACCCTAGTGCCACCCTAGTGCCACCCTAGTGCCACCCTTGTGCCACCCTTGTGCCACCCTAGTGCCACCCTTGTGCCACCCTAGGCCCACCCTAGTGCCACCCTAGTGCCACCCTAGTGCCACCCTAGTGCCACCCTAGAGCCACCCTAGTGCCACCCTAGTGCCACCCTAGTGCCACCCTAGCCCTAGTGCCACCCTTCTGCCACCCTAGGCCCACCCTAGTGCCACCCTAGTGCCACCCTAGTGCCACCCTAGTGCCACCCTTGTGCCACCCTAGTGCCACCCTAGTGCCACCCTTGTGCCACCCTAGTGCCACCCTAGTGCCACCCTAGTGCCACCCTAGTGCCACCCTAGTGCCACCCTAGTGCCACCCTAGTGCCACCCTAGTGCCACCCTAGTGCCACCCTTGTGCCACCCTAGTGCCACCCTAGTGCCACCCTAGTGCCACCCTAGTGCCACCCTAGTGCCACCCTAGTGCCACCCTAGTGCCACCCTAGGCCCACCCTAGTGCCACCCTTGTGCCACCCTAGTGCCACCCTAGTGCCACTCTAGTGCCACCCTAGTGCCACCCTAGTGCCACCCTAGTGCCACCCTGATTCCACCCTTGAGCCACCCTAGTGCCACCCCATTGCCACCCTAGTGCCACCCTAGTGCCACCCTTGTGCCACCCCAGTGCCACCCTAGTGGCACCCTAGTGCCACCCTAGTGCCACCCTAGTGCCACCCTAGGCCCACCCTAGTGCCACCCTTGTGCCACCCTAGTGCCACCCTAGTGCCACCCTAGTGCCAGCCCACTGCCACCCTTGTGCCACCCTAGTGCCACCCTTGTGCCACCCTAGTGCCACCCTAGTGCCACCCCAGTGCCACCCTAGTGCCACCCTAGTGCCACCCTTGTGCCACCCCAGTGCCACCCTAGTGGCACCCTAGTGCCACCCTAGTGCCACCCTAGTGCCACCCTTGTGCCACCCTAGTGCCACCCTAGTGCCACCCTAGTGCCACCCTAGTGCCACCCTAGTGCCACCCTAGTGCCACCCTTGTGCCACCCTAGTGCCACCCTAGTGCCACCCTAGTGCCACCCCAATGCCACCCTAGTGCCACCCTTGTGCCACCCTAGTGCCACCCTAGTGCCACCCTAGTGCCACCCTAGTGCCACCCTAGTGCCACCCTAGTGCCACCCTAGTGCCACCCTAGTGCCACCCTAGTGCCACCCTACTGCCACCCCAATGCCACCCTATTGCCACCCTAGTGCCACCCTAGTGCCACCCTAGTGCCACCCTAGTGCCGTCCTAGTGCCACCCTAGTGCCACCCTAGTGCCACCCTAGTGCCACCCTTGTGCCACCCTAGTGCCACCCTAGTGCCACCCTAGTGCCACCCTAGTGCCACCCTAGTGCCACCCTAGTGCCACCCTAGTGCCACCCTAGTGCCACCCTAGGCCCACCCTAGTGCCACCCTTGTGCCACCCTAGTGCCACCCTAGTGCCACTCTAGTGCCACCCTAGTGCCACCCTAGTGCCACTCTAGTGCCACCCTAGTGCCACCCTAGTGGCAGCCTACTGCCACCGTTGAGCCACCCTAGTGCCACCCTAGTGCCACCCTTGTGCCACCCTAGTGCCACCCTAGTGGCACCCTAGTGCCACCCTAGTGCCACCCTAGTGCCACCCTTGTGCCACCCTAGTGCCACCCTAGTGCCACCCTAGTGCCACCCTAGTGCCACCCTAGTGCCACCCTAGTGCCACCCTTGTGCCACCCTAGTGCCACCCTAGTGCCACCCTTGTGCCACCCTAGTGCCACCCTAGTGCCACCCTAGTGCCACCCTAGTGCCACCCTAGTGCCACCCTAGTGCCACCCTAGTGCCACCCTAGTGCCACCCTAGTGCCACCCTAGTGCCACCCTAGTGCCACCCTAGTGCCACCCTAGTGCCACCCCAGTGCCACCCTAGTGCCACCCTAGTGCCACCCTAGTGCCACCCCAATGCCACCCTAGTGCCACTCTAGTGCCACCCTAGTGCCACCCTAGTGCCAGCCTACTGCCACCCCAGTGCCACCCTAGTGCCACCCTAGTGCCACCCTTGTGCCACCCTAGTGCCACCCTAGTGGCACCCTAGTGCCACCCTAGTGCCACCCTAGTGCCACCCTAGTGCCACCCTTGTGCCACCCTAGTGCCACCCTAGTGCCACCCTAGTGCCACCCTAGTGCCACCCTAGTGCCACCCTAGTGCCACCCTTGTGCCACCCTAGTGCCACCCTAGTGCCACCCTAGTGCCACCCCAATGCCACCCTAGTGCCACCCTTGTGCCACGCTAGTGCCACCCTACTGCCACCCTTGTGCCACCCCTGTGCCACCCTAGTGCCACCCTAGTGCCACCCTAGTGCCACCCTAGTGCCACCCTAGAGCCACCCTAGTGCCACCCTAGTGGCACCCTAGTGCCACCCCACTGCCACCCTAGTGCCACCCTAGTGCCACCCTAGTGCCACCCTAGTGCCACCCTAGTGCCACCCTAGTGCCACCCTTGTGCCACCCTAGTGCCACCCTAGTGCCACCCTTGTGCCACCCTAGTGCCACCCTAGTGGCACCCTAGTGCCACCCTAGTGCCACCCTAGTGCCACCCTAGTGCCACCCTAGTGCCACCCTAGTGCCACCCTAGTGCCACCCTAGTGCCACCCTAGTGCCACCCTAGTGCCACCCTTGTGCCACCCTAGTGCCACCCTAGTGCCACCCTAGTGCCACCCCAATGCCACCCTAGTGCCACTCTAGTGCCACCCTAGTGCCACCCTAGTGCCAGCCTACTGCCACCCCAGTGCCACCCTAGTGCCACCCTAGTGCCACCCTTGTGCCACCCTAGTGCCACCCTAGTGGCACCCTAGTGGCACCCTAGTGCCACCCTAGTGCCACCCTAGTGCCACCCTAGTGCCACCCTAGTGCCACCCTGGTGCCACCCTAGTGCCACCCTAGTGCCACCCTAGTGCCACCCTAGTGCCACCCCAATGCCACCCTAGTGCCACCCTAGTGCCACCCTAGTGCCACCCCAATGCCACCCTAGTGCCACCCTTGTGCCACCCTAGTGCCACCCTACTGCCACCCTTGTGCCACCCCTGTGCCACCCTAGTGCCACCCTAGTGCCACCCTAGTGGCACCCTAGTGCCACCCTAGAGCCACCCTAGTGCCACGCTAGTGCCACCCTAGTGCCACCCCACTGCCACCCTAGTGCCACCCTAGTGCCACCCTAGTGCCACCCTAGTGCCACCCTAGTGCCACCCTAGTGCCACCCTAGTGCCACCCTAGTGCCACCCCAATGCCACCCTAGTGCCACCCTAGTGCCACCCTAGTGCCACCCCAGTGCCACCCTAGTGCCACCCTAGTGCCACCCTTGTGCCACCCTAGTGCCACCCTAGTGCCACCCTAGTGCCACCCTAGTGCCACCCTTGTGCCACCCTAGGTCCACCCCAGTGTCAGCCTAGTGCCACCCTAGTGCCACCCTAGTGCCACCCTAGTGCCACCCTAGTGCCACCCCGGTGCCACCCTAGTGCCACCCTTGTGCCACCCTAGTGCCACCCTTGTGCCACCCTAGTGCCACCCCGGTGCCACCCTAGTGCCACCCTAGTGCCACCCTAGTGCCACCCTTGTGCCACCCTAGTGCCACCCTAGTGCCACCCTAGTGCCACCCTAGTGGCACCCTAGTGCCACCCTAGTGCCACCCTAGTGCCACCCTAGTGCCACCCTTGTGCCACCCTAGTGCCACCCTAGTGCCACCCTAGTGCCACCCTAGTGCCACCCTAGTGCCACCCTAGTGCCACCCTTGTGCCACCCTAGTGCCACCCTAGTGCCACCCTAGTGCCACCCTAGTGCCACCCTAGTGCCACCCTTGTGCCACGCTAGTGCCACCCTACTGCCACCCTTGTGCCACCCCTGTGCCACCCTAGTGCCACCCTAGTGCCACCCTAGTGCCACCCTAGTGCCACCCTAGAGCCACCCTAGTGCCACCCTAGTGGCACCCTAGTGCCACCCCACTGCCACCCTAGTGCCACCCTAGTGCCACCCTAGTGCCACCCTAGTGCCACCCTAGTGCCACCCTAGTGCCACCCTTGTGCCACCCTAGTGCCACCCTAGTGCCACCCTTGTGCCACCCTAGTGCCACCCTAGTGGCACCCTAGTGCCACCCTAGTGCCACCCTAGTGCCACCCTAGTGCCACCCTAGTGCCACCCTAGTGCCACCCTAGTGCCACCCTAGTGCCACCCTAGTGCCACCCTAGTGCCACCCTTGTGCCACCCTAGTGCCACCCTAGTGCCACCCTAGTGCCACCCCAATGCCACCCTAGTGCCACTCTAGTGCCACCCTAGTGCCACCCTAGTGCCAGCCTACTGCCACCCCAGTGCCACCCTAGTGCCACCCTAGTGCCACCCTTGTGCCACCCTAGGTCCACCCCAGTGTCAGCCTAGTGCCACCCTAGTGCCACCCTAGTGCCACCCTAGTGCCACCCTAGTGCCACCCCGGTGCCACCCTAGTGCCACCCTTGTGCCACCCTAGTGCCACCCTTGTGCCACCCTAGTGCCACCCCGGTGCCACCCTAGTGCCACCCTAGTGGCACCCTAGTGCCACCCTAGTGCCACCCTAGTGCCACCCTAGTGCCACCCTAGTGCCACCCTAGTGCCACCCTAGTGCCACCCTAGTGCCACCCTAGTGCCACCCTAGTGCCACCCTTGTGCCACCCTAGTGCCACCCTAGTGCCACCCTAGTGCCACCCCAATGCCACCCTAGTGCCACTCTAGTGCCACCCTAGTGCCACCCTAGTGCCAGCCTACTGCCACCCCAGTGCCACCCTAGAGCCACCCTAGTGCCACGCTAGTGCCACCCTAGTGCCACCCCACTGCCACCCTAGTGCCACCCTAGTGCCACCCTAGTGCCACCCTAGTGCCACCCTAGTGCCACCCTAGTGCCACCCTAGTGCCACCCTAGTGCCACCCCAATGCCACCCTAGTGCCACCCTAGTGCCACCCTAGTGCCACCCCAGTGCCACCCTAGTGCCACCCTAGTGCCACCCTAGTGCCACCCTAGTGGCACCCTAGTGCCACCCTAGTGCCACCCTAGTGCCACCCTAGTGCCACCCTAGTGCCACCCTAGTGCCACCCTAGTGCCACCCTAGTGCCACCCTAGTGCCACCCTAGTGCCACCCTAGTGCCACCCCAATGCCACCCTAGTGCCACCCTAGTGCCACCCTAGTGCCACCCCAATGCCACCCTAGTGCCACCCTTGTGCCACCCTAGTGCCACCCTACTGCCACCCTTGTGCCACCCCTGTGCCACCCTAGTGCCACCCTAGTGCCACCCTAGTGGCACCCTAGTGCCACCCTAGAGCCACCCTAGTGCCACGCTAGTGCCACCCTAGTGCCACCCCACTGCCACCCTAGTGCCACCCTAGTGCCACCCTAGTGCCACCCTAGTGCCACCCTAGTGCCACCCTAGTGCCACCCTAGTGCCACCCTAGTGCCACCCCAATGCCACCCTAGTGCCACCCTAGTGCCACCCTAGTGCCACCCCAGTGCCACCCTAGTGCCACCCTAGTGCCACCCTTGTGCCACCCTAGTGCCACCCTAGTGCCACCCTAGTGCCACCCTAGTGCCACCCTTGTGCCACCCTAGGTCCACCCCAGTGTCAGCCTAGTGCCACCCTAGTGCCACCCTAGTGCCACCCTAGTGCCACCCTAGTGCCACCCCGGTGCCACCCTAGTGCCACCCTTGTGCCACCCTAGTGCCACCCTAGTGCCACCCTAGTGCCACCCCAGTGCCACCCTTGTGCCACCCTAGTGCCACCCTTGTGCCACCCTAGGCCCACCCTAGTGTACTCTTGTGCCACCCTAGTGCCACCCTAGTGCCACCCTAGTGCCACCCTAGTGCCACCCTAGTGCCACCCCAATGCCGACCTATTGCCACCCTAGTGCCACCCTAGTGCCACCCTAGTGCCACCCTAGTGCCACCCTAGGCCCACCCTAGTGCCACCCTAGTGCCACCCTAGGCCCACCCTAGTGCCACCCTAGTGCCAGCCTAGTGCCACCCTAGGTCCACCCGAGTGCCACCCTAGTGCCACCCTGCTGCCACCCTAGTGCCACCCTAGTGCCACCCTAGTGCCACCCTAGTGCCACCCTGCTGCCACCCTAGTGCCACCCTAGTGCCACCCTAGTGCCACCCTAGTGCCACCCTAGTGCCACCCTAGTGCCACCCTAGTGCCACCCTAGTGCCACCCTAGTGCCACCCTAGTGCCCCCCTAGTGCCACCCTAGTGCCACCCTAGTGCCACCCTTGTGCCACCCTAGTGCCACCCTAGTGCCACCCTAGTGCCACCCCAATGCCACCCTAGTGCCACCCTTGTGCCACCCTAGTGCCACCCTACTGCCACCCTTGTGCCACCCCTGTGCCACCCTAGTGCCACCCTAGTGCCACCCTAGTGCCACCCTAGTGCCACCCTAGTGCCACCCTAGTGCCACCCTTGTGCCACCCTTGTGCCACCCTAGTGCCACCCTTGTGCCCCCCTAGGCCCACCCTAGTGCCACCCTAGTGCCACCCTAGTGCCACCCTAGTGCCACCCTAGAGCCACCCTAGTGCCACCCTAGTGCCACCCTAGTGCCACCGCACTGCCACCCTAGTGCCACCCTAGTGCCACCCTAGTGCCACCCTAGTGCCACCCTAGTGCCACCCTAGTGCCACCCTAGAGCCACCCTAGTGCCACCCTAGTGCCACCCCAGTGCCACCCTAGTGCCACCCTAGTGCCACCCTTGTGCCACCCTAGTGCCACCCTAGTGCCACCCTAGTGCCACCCTAGTGCCACCCTTGTGCCACCCTAGGTCCACCCCAGTGCCAGCCTAGTGCCACCCTAGTGCCACCCTAGTGCCACCCTAGTGCCACCCTAGTGCCACCCTAGTGCCACCCTAGTGCCACCCTTGTGCCACCCTAGTGCCACCCTAGTGCCACCCTAGTGCCACCCCAGTGCCACCCTTGTGCCACCCTAGTGCCACCCTTGTGCCACCCTAGGCCCACCCTAGTGTACTCTTGTGCCACCCTAGTGCCACCCTAGTGCCACCCTAGTGCCACCCTAGTGCCACCCTAGTGCCACCCCAATGCCACCCTATTGCCACCCTAGTGCCACCCTAGTGCCACCCTAGTGCCACCCTAGTGCCCCCTAGTGCCACCCTAGTGCCACCCTAGTGCCACCCTAGTGCCACCCTAGTGCCACCCTAGTGCCACCCTAGTGCCACCCTAGGCCCACCCTAGTGCCACCCTAGTGCCACCCTAGGCCCACCCTAGTGCCACCCTAGTGCCAGCCTAGTGCAACCCTAGGTCCACCCGAGTGCCACCCTAGTGCCACCCTGCTGCCACCCTAGTGCCACCCTAGTGCCACCCTAGTGCCACCCTAGTGCCACCCTGCTGCCACCCTAGTGCCACCCTTGTGCCACCCTAGTGCCACCCTAGTGCCACCCTAGTGCCACCCTAGTGCCACCCTAGTGCCACCCTAGTGCCACCCTAGTGCCACCCTAGTGCCACCCTAGTGCCACCCTAGTGCCACCCCAGTGCCACCCTTGTGCCACCCTAGTGCCACCCTAGTGCCACCCTAGTGCCACCCTAGTGCCACCCTAGTGCCACCCTACTGCCACCCTTGTGCCACCCTAGTGCCACCCTAGTGCCACCCTAGTGCCACCCTAGTGCCACCCTAGTGCCACCCTAGTGCCACCCTAGTGCCACCCTAGTGCCACCCCAATGCCACCCTAGTGCCACCCTAGTGCCACCCTAGTGTCACCCTTGTGCCACCCTAGTGCCACCCTAGTGCCACCCTACTGCCACCCTAGTGCCACCCTAGTGCCACCCTAGTGCCACCCTAGTGCCACCCTAGTGCCACCCTTGTGCCACCCCAATGCCACCCTAGTGCCACCCTAGTGCCACCCTAGTGCCACCCTAGTGCCACCCTAGTGCCACCCTAGTGCCACCCTTGTGCCACCCTAGTGCCACCCCAGTGCCACCCTAGTGCCACCCTAGTGCCACCCTAGTGCCACCCTAGTGCCACCCTAGTGCCACCCTAGTGCCACCCTTGTGCCACCCTAGTGCCACCCTAGTGCCACCCTAGTGCCACCCTAGTGGCACCCCAGTGCCACCCTAGTGCCACCCTAGTGCCACCCTAGTGCCACCCTTGTGCCACCCTAGTGCCACCCTAGTGCCACCCTAGTGCCACCCTAGTGCCACTCCAGTGTCACCCTAGTCGCACCCCAGTGCCACCCTAGTGCCACCCTAGTGCCACCCTAGTGCCACCCTAGTGCCACCCTAGTGCCACCCCAGTGCCACCCTAGTGCCACCCTGGTGCCACCCTTGTGACACCCTAGTGCCACCCTAGTGCCACCCTACTAGTGCCACCCTAGTGCCACCCCAGTGCCACCCTGATGCCACCCTAGTGCCACCCTTGTGCCACCCTTGTGCCACCCTAGTGCCACCCTGGCACTAGGGTGGCACTAGGGTGGCACTAGGGTGGCACTAGGGTGGCACTGGGGTGGACCTAGGGTGGCACAAGGGTGGCACTAGGGTGGCACTAGGGTGGCACTAGGGTGGCACTAGGGTGTCACAAGGGTGGCACTAGGGTGGCACTAGGGTGGCACTAGGGTGGCACTAGGGTGGCACTAGGGTGGCACTGGGGTGGCACTAGGGTGGCACTGGGGTGGCACTAGGGTGGCACTAGGGTGGCACTGTGGTGGCACTAGGGTGGCACTAGGGTGGCACTAGGGTGGCACTAGGGTGGCACTGGGGTGGCACTAGGGTGGCACTAGGGTGGCACTAGGGTGGCTCTAGGGTGGCACTAGGGTGGCACTAGGGTGGCACTAGGGTGGCACTAGGGTGGGCCTAGGGTGGCACAACCCTAGTGCCACCCCGGTGCCACCCTTGTGCCACCCTAGTGCCACCCTAGTGCCACCCCAATGCCACCCCAGTGCCACCCTTGTGCCACCCTAGTGCCACCCTTGTGCCACCCTAGGCCCACCCTAGTGCCACCCTTGTGCCACCCTAGGCCCACCCTAGTGCCACCCTAGTGCCACCCTTGTGCCACCCTAGGCCCACCCTAGTGCCACCCTTGTGCCCCGCCACTGCCACCCTAGTGCCACCCTAGTGCCACCCTAGTGCCACCCTTGTGCCACCCTAGTGCCACCCCAGTGCCACCCTAGTGCCACCCCAATGCCACCCTAGTGCCACCGTAGTGCCACCCTAGTGCCACCCTAGTGCCACCCTAGTGCCACCCCAATGTCACCCTAGTGCCACCCTTGTGCCACCCCAGTGCCACCCCAGTGCCACCCTAGTGCCACCCTAGTGCCACCCTAGGCCCACCCTTGTGCCACCCTAGGCCCACCCTAGTGCCACCCTAGTGCCACCCTAGTGCCACCCTAGTGCCACCCTAGTGCCACCCCAGTGCCACCCCAGTGCCACCCTTGTGCCACCCTAGTGCCACCCTAGTGCCACCCTAGTGCCACCCTAGGCCCACCCTCGTGCCACCCTTGTGCCACCCAATGCCACCCTAGTGCCACCCTAGTGCCACCCTAGTGCCACCCTAGTGCCACACTAGTGCCACCCTACTGCCACCCTAGTGCCACCCTAGTGCCACCCTAGTGCCACCCTAGTGCCACCCTAGTGCCACCCTAGTGCCACCCTAGTGCCACCCTAGTGCCACCCCAATGCCACCCTATTGCCACCCTAGTGCCACCCTAGTGCCACCCTAGTGCCACCCTAGTGCCACCCTAGTGCCACCCTAGTGCCACCCTAGTGCCACCCTAGTACCACCCTAGTGCCACCCTAGTGCCACCCTAGTGCCACCCTAGGCCCACCCTAGTGCCACCCTAGTGCCACCCTAGGCCCACCTTAGTGCCACCCTAGTGCCACCCTAGTGCCACCCCAGGTCCACCCTAGTGCCACCCTAGTGCCACCCTGCTGCCACCCTAGTGCCACCCTAGTGCCACCCTAGTGCCACCCTAGTGCCACCCTGCTGCCACCCTAGTGCCACCCTAGTGCCACCCTAGTGCCACCCTTGTGCCACCCTAGTGCCACCCTAGTGCCACCCTAGTGCCACCCTAGTGCCACACTAGTGCCACCCTACTGCCACCCTAGTGCCACCCTAGTGCCACCCTAGTGCCACCCTAGTGCCACCCTAGTGCCACCCTAGTGCCACCCTAGTGCCACCCTAGTGCCACCCCAATGCCACCCTATTGCCACCCTAGTGCCACCCTAGTGCCACCCTAGTGCCACCCTAGTGCCACCCTAGTGCCACCCTAGTGCCACCCTAGTGCCACCCTAGTGCCACCCTAGTGCCACCCTAGTGCCACCCTAGTGCCACCCTAGGCCCACCCTAGTGCCACCCTAGTGCCACCCTAGGCCCACCCTAGTGCCACCCTAGTGCCACCCTAGTGCCACCCCAGGTCCACCCGAGTGCCACCCTAGTGCCACCCTGCTGCCACCCTAGTGCCACCCTAGTGCCACCCTAGTGCCACCCTAGTGCCACCCTGCTGCCACCCTAGTGCCACCCTAGTGCCACCCTAGTGCCACCCTTGTGCCACCCTAGTGCCACCCTAGTGCCACCCTAGTGCCACCCTAGTGCCACTCTAGTGCCACCCTTGTGCCACCCTAGTGCCACCCTAGTGCCACCCTAGTGCCACCCTTGTGCCACCCTACTGCCACCCTAGTGCCACCCTAGTGCCACCCTTGTGCCACCCTAGTGCCACCCTAGTGCCACCCTAGTGCCACCCCAGTGCCACCCTAGTGCCACCCTAGTGCCACCCTAGTGCCACCCTAGTGCCACCCTAGTGCCACTCTAGTGCCACCCTAGTGCCACCCTTGTGCCACCCTAGTGCCACCCTAGTGCCACCCTAGCCACTTCCCGTCGTTTTGCAGTTTTGTGCGGTGTTGGTGGAGAAACCCACGTCGTTAAGGATTTAGGATTTCCCATGTGTTGTGTATGCGGTATGTTGTTCGGTCTGTATGGGGGGCTGCCCAATGTGTACTTTTCACTTGTGTGGCGACCAGTGTTCGCATGGGCATTTGTAGTACATTTACAATTGTTTCCGTATGTCCATGATGTCCTGTAGGGATTGTGATGCCCGCTGGTTCAGGTTATTCTTGTAGTGGTGTTGCATCGCGGTCCAATGTGCTGCATCATGTATTGTGGTTGTTGCACCACTGTTGTCGTTGGTGTTGCGTTGTCTGCCATTGTTGCAGTGGGTGTATCATGTGGCTGCTGTCTTCATACATGCTGTACGCCCTCAGTTTCATGTCTTGGTATAGTTGTTCATATATGGATCTGTGTTGCCTCCAACCCTCATGCCTGGCACGTATGTCACCATACACCTTGATCTTGCCATAGACCAAGGTGTCGGTTTGTGCACAAATTGGTGACATCGGTTGCATTCATCGTCTCTTGTAACCGGCAGTGCTCTGCTTGCTTCTGGGTGTGGATGCAGCCCCACACAAGGCCCAGTTATGAGCTGTAGCCCGTTGGCCTACCTAGAATTGAGAACGATCCCCTGTCTCTTCCGAAAGCATGCATTTACAGTGCAGGACCGAGGCCCGAGCTATGAGTGCCCTATTTCACCCAAAAACAAAGACAAAGCCATGTGCACAGGGAGAAGGGTGAAGAATGGCTGACAGCTATGGCCAAAGAGGTGCCTATGGCGTAGCATGGCCTCATCTACCGGCAAGCGCGGGTCCCTGTCTGACTGTCGGTGTCGAGAGTGCTTGCGTAAGGGAGAGGGGGGGCTCCGCAGCTTTGACTGGTTACGCCCCAGTACATCGGTGGTGACTCACTGGCTGTGGCAGGTGCCCACCCGTACGTAAACTTGCACTGTCGGGGATCAGCATATGGTCACGGATTGTTCTTGTGTTGTACACTACCCAATACCTCGATTCACTGTGGCAATGATAGCCCTTTGGCACTTGAGCACACATGAGAAGTCCTGGTCGCTGCCGACCACGTGCACGATTCACATGACAAGGACCACTGGACTGTGCACTGCACCGACCTCCCCGTCCACCACAGACCAAACAGGCCCCGCCCCCCCTCCCCCAGCACTTCGCCGAATGGGACGACTTAGGCTTGGAGTCCATGGCGGAGGCAAAGGAGCTGCAGGTGACCTCCGACGTGGACTCGGGAGGCAGGGACTCGAGTCGATCCCGCAGTGATGCAGAGCTGAGCGACATTGAAGTGCAGTACAGTTCGGACGGTGGTCAGCACAGATGTCAGTGGGACGCGGCTGGGGGTTGGTTAGGGGAAGGAAGGGATCGTTGTGGGTTCAGCACGGATGTGAGGGATGCCAGGAGGATGAGGCGCAGGGCAGGTAATCAAGGGTAGCTCTGACGACGCCTAAAGGCCGCTCTGACTCGAAACCCAATCGGTGGGGGCGCCACTGGCGCCCTTTGGACATCAAGGACAATGTGTGTCAGGACCCTTGGTGGACCCTTTGAACTACCACCCCCCCCTCCCCTGCACAAGCACGGGCTTGTCCCAGCACCGGAGTGGGCGGGGGACCGCTGTTTTCAGGATTGTTGGGGACCACTGGTCTTTGTGGTCCCGAATGCAGGATTGGGCGTTTGTGACGCACTTGTAGAGGGAAGGGGCTCATCCATGTTCGCGATTGTGCATTCTGTTCATAACAACATCGTACCACAAATTGCAACCCCGTGCTCTTTGTTTGGATGTGATGTTCGGCCCTGGCTAAAACTGCCGTTCCCAGCACGGCTATCATGTACCGCGCTTTGCTGGCCTGTGTGTTGTGCGCACGCTCCGGCTTGCCTGGACTTTGGGGCCGCGGCCGTGCGCAGGGGCGGGGGGTACGTGCATCGCGGCTTCGCCGCGTTGAGACCTGTTGTTCTGTCGTGGTGCCTGGTGATTGTGCAGGGTGACGACCATCGTCGATTCATGGCCAAACAGCACCTCGCCCCGCCCTCCCCCTCCCCCGCAGGTCAACACAGCCCCCCCCCCCCCCCTTCCCCCAAACAGGAAAGGGAAGGGAAGGGCAGTGAATGACGATCGGCCAGTAGGCGCCGCCAGCTGCAGACGAGAACAACAAATCCAAGGCGACATGCCAACCCCCTCCCGCAAACAGCACCTCGCCCCGCCCTCCCCCTCCTCCGCAGATCAAAACAGCCCCCCCCCCCCCAACCAGCACCTCCCCCCGCCCTCCCCCTCCTCCGCAGATCAGAACAGCCCCCCCCCCCCCCCTTCCCCCAAACAGGAAAGGGAAGGGAAGGGCAGTGAATGACGATCGGCCAGTAGGCGCCGCCAGCTGCAGACGAGAACAACAAATCCAAGGCGACATGCCAACCCCCTCCCGCAAACAGCACCTCCCCCCGCCCTCCCCCTCCTCCGCAGATCAGAACAGCCCCCCCCCCCCCCCCAAGCAGCACCTCGCCCCACCCTCCCCCTCCTCCGCAGATCAAAACAGCCCCTCCCCCCCCCCCCCCAAACAGCACCTCCCCCCACCCTCCCCCTCCTCCGCAGATCAGAACAGCCCCCCCCCCCCCCCCAAACAGCACCTCCCCCCACCCTCCCCCTCCTCCGCAGATCAAAACAGCCCCCCCCCCCCAAACAGCACCTCCCCCCACCCTCCCCCTCCTCCGCAGATCAAAACAGCCCCCCCCCCCCCAAGCAGCACCTCCCCCCACCCTCCCCCTCCTCCGCAGATCAGAACAGCCCCCCCCCCCCAAGCAGCACCTCGCCCCACCCTCCCCCTCCTCCGCAGATCAAAACAGCCCCCCCCCCCCCCCCAAACAGCACCTCCCCCCACCCTCCCCCTCCTCCGCAGATCAAAACAGCCCCTCCCCCCCTCCCCCAAGCAGCACCCCCCCCCCCCGCCCTCCCCCTTCAGTTGCAGCCACCAGCCATGTCTCGTTCAATGATCGCACGGGCCGCCCTCCGCTCCCTCTGCGCGGCCCCCCGCTTGGCCGCCTCGGGCCCCGCCCCCACGGCCAACACCAAGTCCTACTCCACCGGACGCAAGACCACCGTCAGCCGCAGCCCCGCCACCGGGAAGGTCATTGCCGAGTACCCGTACCTGACGGACGCGGAGGCCAGTCAAATGGTGGAGCGGTCCCAGGCCGCCTACCTGTCGTGGAAGCGGTCGTCCCACGAGACGCGCGCGACTCTGATGCGCGCCGCCGCGAACGTGCTGCTGCGCCGCAGGTGGAGGCCCTGCGGCGTTGGATGCGAGGGTCCCAGGAAGGGGCTCTGAAGGGCTGACGTGATGGGCTGACTGGCTGACGTTCGTGACTCCCCAATGGCATGTCGGGTTTTACTTCCGGGGGGGGGGGGGGGGGGTCAATAGAGCCCCAAAAAACTGGGGGGGGGGGGTTTGGGAAAAGGGCTCAATTGACAGGCACCAATAATCAGTTATTATGAACTCTGGCGCCGAAGGCGCTGAAAATTTTTTTAGAGCATTAAAATTGGGCAATTTTTTTTCACCAAATATATGGCAAACGATGACTTCTCTGAATCCCCTCGACGCGCTGATTCCAAAAGTCCCATTTTCATTGTTTTGCCGATTTTTGGGTCTGGGTCACCTCCGAGGCCCGGGGGTCAGTATCGGTAGGATTTCGGGGTCCTGTCAATTGAGCCTTTTTTTTTGGGGGGGGTCTAGCCAGGGGGCTCAATCGACCCCCGCCCCCCCCCCCCCCCCGCAAACAAAAACCCGGCCTCCCAAATTACTGTCGCCGGCCTCTGGGGTTGACTGCACCGTCCAGTGGTGTGGCGGTCTGATGCCCATGCTTCATGGCGCCTACGCCATGAAGGAGTGTGTGATGATTGGTGCGGCGACTGGTCCGCGGATGGAAGCGCACGTAAGGCCGATTGGCTATGCAAGGCCACCGACAGATTTTGGTGGGCCCTCCGGAGGGAGGGCGCCGTGTGAATGGACGAGTAACTCAGTTGGTTTGTCTGATGTTGTAGAGGTCAGTTTGCATTGTGACAGTGATGGGGCCCACACCGCCCGTTGACGCATTCTGGGTGCATTTTGTTGCAGCGCAAGGCGCCTATGGCAATGCCACTGAAGAGCTTTTTGTTCTGAATTTGTTGCTCTGCAGCCTTCTGCTTTGCAGGGTAAAGGGGAGCATCAACATCTGCGTCCCTCAGCGGCGGGCGGGGGGGGGTTGGTCTCCCGCATTCCCGTACTCTCTCAATACAACTTTCCCACAGACCTTTTGCGAAAGGCGCCTAGGGTCGTTTTCGGCCCTTGATAAGCTTTGACCTCCTTCTTGTGATCTGCATGTGCTGATTTGTTGCTGACGTCGTTTCAAACAACAACCCACACGTGACAGCTCACACGTCACCATTCGGGGGTTGGCACAAGGCCTCGGTATTTGGGGGGGGGGGTTTGGAGTGGATGGCCACGCCACAGACATTCCAGCGCCGAAGGAGCACGGCCCAGAGGGTCACCTTTGCAACAACGGGGCAGCCGCAGGTGGACCTGCAGAGAAAGCTGCGGTCGTGCCCCTCCCCAGTCCCCCGTGTGTAGGTCCACCAGCTGCCTCTGGCTGGCCCCTTTCCCCACGGGGCGGTGCGGTGATGTCCCCGCCCCCTTTCGCAGGCTTGCGGGAGGGGGGGGGGTCAAGGGCTTGCGGCCCCTTCTTTAACAAAAACCAATGCAGTCTGTCCAGTAATACACAACTGCAAAGCAAAGCCGAATCAGTGCTCGCCACTCAATGGGCCATGCGAATAGCCACAGCGGCTACCCCTCGCCAGGTGCCTGAGGGGCGCACAGGGCTTCTTTAGAATAATTAAAAACCAAGCCCCCCCCCCCCCAAAACCCCCTCCCCCCCTCCCCAGACCAAAGTGACCATCGTGGGAAAAAACGAAATTTACAATAGGGAAAATCTGGTCAGGCCATTTTTGGTACACCAAGTTTTGGGTCCAAAACCCCCTCCCCCCGTCCCCCCCCCTGCTCAAAAGAAGCCCTGGGGGCGCACCGTGCGCCGTGCGCGCGCTGCGCGAAAAATAGGCTGCCGTGGACCCGTTTTCCCCGATGGCCAAGGGGACCACCGTGTTCCCGTACTCAGGACTGCCCCAGATTCCTACTCAGGCCAAAAACCCAGATGTTCGTTTCACACTGAAAATGCCAGAGTGCTGTCAGTCTTCTATCTAAATCTGCTGATTTTGCCCTGTGGACGTATGCTTCCCCGGTGGTTGTCAGGGTGGTCACGGGAGAGTTACTGCTGCGCGCTGTGCGTGCGCTGTGCAGAACCACCCCCATTCCGCCGGTTATCTTAGCACTACACTGTCTTCGCACCTGCACCTCAGCGGTGGCGCTGGGGCCTCCGGCACCTCCGCATGCACATCCCGCTGCCCCCTGCCGCCGCTGCCCCGTCCCCTCCCCCCCGCTGCCGCCGCAGGGACGAGCTCGCGGAGCTCATGGCCAATGAGATGGGCAAGTGCATCAAAGAGGGGCGTGCGGAGATCGAGAAGTGCGCCCTGGTGTGCAACTACTACGCCGACAACGCCGCGGGCTTCTTGGCCCCGGAGCACATCCCGACCCAGGCCTCCGAGAGCTTCGTGACGTTCAACCCGCTCGGCGTGATCCTGATCGTGATGCCCTGGAATTTCCCATTCTGGCAGGTGTTTGCCTGTGCCCTCTGTCTCAGCGCCCGTGCCCTGGGTCCCAGTGCCTGTGTGACAAGGCATTGCAGCCCCCACACTCCCACCGCAACCAGCGACAAACCACAGGCGCAAAAAGTGACGCGCAACAATGTGTCCGCCGGGGTCGGGGACCACAGCCCTTCGCACGAGGTGTTGTTTCCGCAAATTGTGGAACTTGGCGGTTCCTTTTTGTGGCCGTCCATGCGCCCAGGTTCTGTTGTGTTTTTGCAGCCGGGGATGCTATTTTAGGGGTATTGATTGCTGTCCTGCCACCCACTTCCACCCCTTCTTGTCCTTTGGAGGTAGAGACTGGGGAATGTCTACAACATCTGCATGTTGTACAGGTGTGCACAGTGTCTACAGGTAAGCGTGCCACTGCACACTGTTCGCAAACTGTGCTCAGTGTCCGCACATTCGATATGTACGAGATCTAATATGTACTAGATCGCGTATTGGGCCACTTTTGCGCTACCTGGCTGCCACTGGCTGGATAGAACCGGACAAGGGTCCGGCGGAGGTACTGGCTCGGCGGACATACCAGCTCGGCGGACAGGTCCGGTTATCCGGTTTGATCCCGTGAGCTGGTGCCACCGGTGATTCGCCGCGGCCCAGTTCCTCCCTCTCTGCCCCCCACCCCCAAGCCCACCCCCAGGGATGCATTAGAAGGGAAGAGACCTCAGAGGCGGCCCCGGAGGCGCTTAGACAGGCGGTTGGAGGAGGTTGCCGAAGCGGTTGGGGGCGGTTACTGTCGGTTGCAAATGCCACTGAAGGTGACACTTGCCGCCAGGGGGACAGTGGCTGGGCATAGGCTGGGCGCCCCGAGAAGGGGGGCGGGGGAGCCCCCCCCCCCCCTTTCCAATGCACCCCTGCCCACCCCCACCCCCCCGCGCGTCTCCGCAGGTGTTCCGGCAGGCGGCCTGCGGCCTGTCCGCCGGCAACACGATGCTCCTGAAGCACGCCTCCAACGTGTTCGGCAGCGCGAAGGCCATCGAGGAGGTCTTTGTGGAGGCGGGCTTCCCGCCGGACGTGTTCCTCAACCTGCCCATCTCCGGGGGCCAGTGCAACGCCGTGCTGGAGCACCCCTACGCCCGGGCCGTGGCCCTGACCGGCTCGACCCCCGTCGGCAAGGGCCTCGGCGCGCACGCGGGGCGCCTGCTCAAGAAGGCGGTGCTGGAGCTCGGCGGGGCCGACCCGTACCTGATCCTCCCCGACGCCGACCTGGACCTGGCGGCCGCCGCGTGCACCAGCGGCCGCGTCCTGAACTGCGGGCAGAGCTGCATCGGCGCGAAGCGGTTCATCGTCACGGAGCCGGTCTACGACGAGTTCGTCGAGAAGTTCGCCGCGAAGATGAGCGCGACCGTTGTCGGGGACCCGCTGTCGCTGGAGACGGGGATGGGCCCGATGGTGGACGCCAAGTCGCGCGCGGAGGTGTGCCTTTCCCTGCGGTGCCGCGTGCTGCTTCCGCAAGGGAAGGGGGCCAAGGGACCCGTTCACGTCAGTCACCACATTCAACCGCCGGCAGTTACCCGCGAAACCGCCGTCGGTTACCCTCCAACCGAAGTCAGCCACACTCCAACCGCTGTCAGTCACCCTCGTCACGTGCGAGTCCAGTGGAACCAGTGGGGGGATTATTCAGGGTAGAGTTTCTGTGTCACAAACTCTGTGCGAAATGTTTGTGCGCAATTTGTTCGGTGTTTTTGAGGATTTGCACGGGCATACGTTAGGCTGTGCCTTTGCTCACTTGGACCATGCCAGCGGGTTTGGTTAATGATAATTGATTTTCCATCACATGTGACACGTGACAGTCCACGTGTAACGACCATGCAACTGTCATAGCCCCTGAATTGTAGTAGGCCATGAATAAGATCGCAATAAAGTAAGGAGTTGGAAGAGTAGGGAACAGGGAGACTGGAGAGCAGTTCCCTATCGCAAGCATCATTCTGCTTGCTGGTGTGACAGTCACAGGTATCTACGATGGTCTACATCTGGGTCATCAGCTCTTTTTGGGTTAAGTTGGAGTGAAAGCACTCCATGAAGGACCTGTCGGGTGTTCACTTGTGGGGGGGGGGGGGGTCAATAGCGCCCCCCAAAACTGGGGGGGGCTGGTTCGGAAAAAGGGCTCAATTGACAGGCACCAATATCAGTTTTATGAACTCTGGCGCCGAAGGCGCTGAAAATTTTTTTGAGCATTAGAATTGGGCAATTTTTTTTTCACCAAATATATGGCAAATGATGACTTCTCTGAACCCCCTCGACGCGCTGATTCCAAAAATCCCATTTTCATTGTTTTGCCGATTTTTGGGTCTGGGTCACCTCCGAGGTGACCTCCGGGGTCAGTCTTGGTAGGATTTTGGGGTTCCTGTCAATTGAGCCTTTTTTTGGGGGGGGGGATCCGGCCGGAGGGCTCTATCGACCCCCCCTCCCCCCCGCAAACGAAAACCCGGCCTCCCAAGAGGTCACGGGAACGCTTAGCTCCCGTACGGCCTGAGTTGACATGTGTCCAGTGCAGACAACCAAGCAGTCATGCCTCAGGTAGGACGATACGGTCCTCAAAATAGAGGTGCTGGCTGTCTTTGTACCATTTGTCGCTGTCAATGAGATGCGACGCCAAACCAGTACTGAGAATCTGCGGGACTCCCGGGTACTCTTTTTGGTATTCGGAAAGCCGCCAGCTCTCTAATGTACTCACAGTGCGCATGGACAAATGGATGTTTCCAAATGGACAGGAAGGGAAGGGACCTCAGAGGTGGAGTTAGGGAGGCGGTTGGAGGAGGTTGCCGAAGCGGTTGGGGGCGGTTACCGTCGGTTACAAATGCCGTTGAAGCTGGCACTTGGCGTTAGGGGGACAGTGGCTGGGTATAGGCTGGGCGCCCTGGAAGGAGGGGGGGGGGGGGGGCTGCCATGATCCCTGGGGCCAGACCTCAGCCCTTGAAGCGCACGCCGGCCGTCCGCCTGTACATCAGGTGCACGGCCAAGTGGTGGACTCGGTCAAGGGTGGTGCGAAGGTGCTGATCGGGGGCGAGATCCCCGAGGGCCCCGAGGGCTCGGCCTTCTACCCCGTGACCATCCTCACGGACGTCACGAAGGGGGTGGTGGCCTACGAGGAGGAGATCTTCGGCCCCGTTGCCACCGTCATCAAGGTCAAGGACGAGGCGGAGGCCGTGTTCGTGGCGAACGACAGCTGCTTCGGCCTGGGCTCGGCCGTCTTCACCCGCGACGTCGAGAAGGGCCGCCGCATCGCGGCGGAGGAGCTGGACGCCGGGCTGGCGTTTGTCAACGACTTCGTGAAATCGGACCCGCGGCTGCCGTTCGGGGGCGTCAAGGAGAGCGGGCTCGGCCGTGAGTGCTCGCACTACGGCATCAAGGAGTTCGTGAACATCAAGACGGTGGTGGTCAAGTAATCGGTGTTGCATCTGTAGCCATGTACCCGTCGGTAACCGCCGACCTGCCAGTAACTGCCAGGCGGCTACTGCCGACGTAGTTCCAGATACTGCAGTTCTTGGGGCATGTGCGGCAACGGCTGTGCTGCGCTGCATTCCCACAGACAGTCCCCCTCAGACCCAGGGATGCATCTAAGCACCTGTTTGGCAGGTTTTCCTTTTCTGCATCACAATCACGAGACCTTACCCGAATCGGTTTTTGGGGACGGGTGGCACGTTGCTGGGCCTCCGCGCCGCCTGCGCAGGGGCTCAGGCTGCCCGTCCCAAGATACGACGATGCTGTGACAGTGGCACAGCCTGGCGCCAGGCAGACGGCTTGGGTTGTCTCAGTGCACCTGTGCCCTTCTTGCGCAGTGTCGCTGAGTGCCCAAGACGGCTGCTGTCCCGGCATTTCCAGGGAGGGAGCGGCGTGGCCGCACAATAATGATGATGGGGACGCTACGGTTGAGTGAGCGGGGCCAACTGTGTCCCACTTTCATTTGTGTCCCAACATGGACCCCAACGAGACAGAGCAGTGGACGAGCATTCCCGTTTCAGTCGCTTTGTGCTGGTGATTCCTGAAGTTGCTGGACGAAGCAGAAAGACCCCAAAAGTGTTCCCGTCATGTATCACTCGATGAGAATATTTCCTGCGGCTCCTGCGGCGTGCAATTTGCATAATCATCATGGAACAGGGGAACTTGTACCCTTTGTGACCCGTACTGTTGAATGGGACCGCAACGTTTTTGTCCGTTTTGAGTGTTGTGCCTCGCCGTTGTGCCCGTTTGACCGACTTCCTTCTCCCGAAGTTGAGAAAAATTTATGCGATGCTGATTACCCCAAAGCAAATTCCTTGTACCCTGCGGCAGGATGGAGCCGCAGGATAAGTTTTCCGTTTGGGATGGGGGGAGGGGCAGGACACCCAACACCCAGGGTGGGGGCCAGACCCACCACACGGGCATTTCACCCACACACAGCCACCGCCGCCCACAAACAAGGCACGCACGTGGAGCATCACCAAGGGCCCATGACCCCACGCCCCAACGCCAACACGGCGCCCACCCCATACGCAACAACCAAGGCCACACGCACACAGAACATGGAAGGGATGCTTCCCTGATGCACTCCCGGGAGCCATCACCATCCCGACCACACCGGGAGGAGAAGGCAACCCAACCCTAAGTAAGGGGGTCGCCCCTGCGGGGGGGTTGGCAGCCGGCTATGCGGTTGTCCATTGGGCAGCGACCTAAAACATGTACTGCCCGCGAGTAGCTAAGTTCTGTCACCAGGGCCTTGGGCACGCTTATGAGACACAACGTCCAAACCATTGGTGGTCACTGCACACGACCAACCAGGGTGTGGGCTCACACAAGTCCCTAGCTCCGAGGCGTGGACAGCCCGGAGTGAAGTCCTCAAACGGGGAGCCCCTCAGCAGCCGAGAAAGCAAAAGAGCAACAACGCACCACATTCACCCCAGAACAACCCCAACGAACACCAGTGACAGGTTAGTTTGTAGATTTGGAGACATGTGCAAAAGTGCCCGGTGCCCCTGGTACCACCCAACTGCAAGTGGGACAACCCAACGGCCAAAATGGGAGGCAGGGAGCGACATGCTGCCCCCCCGGCGCCGCACACCAGCAGCGGTGAGTGTGCCGGCAGAAAAAGAAAGAGCCCGAAATTGGGAGGAACGCAAGCAACAAAGCAACTGGGCACAGGGCCGCCCCACACACGGCAGTGAGACGAGCCCCAACAGGACACACAACAATACACAAGGGAACCATGAGGTGCGAGCACTGCAGCAACCACCAAATGCGGCGCATGCCGAGCGAGCCATCAGCAACCCCCCCCCCCCCCTCCCTCTACAAGGTGCCCACGTACTCCACAAGGGCGGGGGGCTGCGCCCCGCGCCCCGGGAGGTGCCCGCCACGGGGGTGGCAACGGGGCCGTGACCAGCCAACCACGCACGGGACAGTCCACGTCGTACCGAGATGTGAAATCCTCGTACGGGGCAGGCGGATGGGACAGGAGGGGGTGCGCGACAGGTGCACCCTGGAGCACCAACAGACAGGGGGAGGAGCAACAGACACACAGGACACGGAGCCACACCAGGAGGGACAAGGGTGAGCACAGCAGGCAAGGAGGAGGAGCACAGCGAGGCAGGAGAGGCAACCAGAACAGCGGGAACAGGGAACCAGAATAGAGGGGATCGGAGAGCGTGCGCATGGGGGCAGCGACAATAAAGGGGATGGCCTGGCCAGCCAGCCCCGTCGCTACCGGGTGCCAGCGCAACCCCTGCTCAACCGGCATCAGGTGGGGGGTGTCTCCCGCAGCTCAGATGGGCTGTTTGCGCAACAGGACCGGGAGCCCATCAGGGGCAGACCAGCCGTGAGGGGGAAAAGGACATATGGTGGACGGCCGGGACAGTGCGTGGAGGAACAGGGCACCTGGGCCTCACGCACACAGAAACACAGCGAGGCAGGCTATGGGCGGCCTGTGGACAGAGGCGCGTGGAAAGCAAAAACAGTCAAATGACCCCAGCAACAACCAGCACATCCTCAATACGCCAACTATTGGGTGCCGCTGACGCGCAAACGGCAAACCACGCCAAATTCAGCACAGCCCCAACACACCAACTACTGGGCTCCACGAACGCGGAAACGACACCAGCAAGAGCATCGGCTGCAGTGGCCGACAGAAAGCAGCAACCCGACGCAACATGCGAAGGGAAGAACGGGTAACTGTCCAGGGCCCCGTAAAGGAACAACAACCAGACGGAATGTCACACAGGGGGCAGCAATTTCTGAGTGTGTATAGCAATGTCACTGAAGAGCTTTCTGTTCTGACTGTGTTGCTTTGCCGACCTGTGCCTGCCAATGCCTTGCAGGGTACAGGTTAACATTCAACATCTGCACCCCGCAGCTGGGCGTAGAAAGGATTTGAAGCCAGGGGATTGCACTTCATGTTGGCACGAAGGCAGGTTTGCATTTGTCGTCGTTCTTACACTGTGGCCACTGCGGTCCAGCTGGGCCTAAACCAAGCAGCCGCCGCCCCTCAAGCTAAGGATGTCAGCATCCGTCCCCCCCCCCCCTTTCCTCCTTACACACACACACACACACACACACACACAACCGTGGTGCGTTGGTGGCACATGTACTTATGGTGTTCAGCGCCCGCTGGGCAGCCCCTCCTGCAGGGCAGAACAGTCGAACTCATGGTTTGCAGCAGTGATAGGACCTTAGGATTGTTGAACCTCGCAGTTGGAGCAGATTCGAATGGATTCCTTGGCACACACACACACACACACACACACACACACACACACACACACACGCACGCACACGCACACGCGCACACACACACACACACGCAAGGTTGGTCTCAACAGAATACGCAAACTGCGTCCATACACACATAGGCCACGCCGAAATGCGCAGGAAGTGGAGGAGCATCGACTGCAGCGTGCACTCCAGGGGAATCTGCAGTTGGGACTGGCTCCGTCCTCGGAACAGACTACTTTTGCCAAAGGGGGGGGGGGCTGCTCCTCCTTTGCAGCTGACTTTTTCCCTGTGATAGGGGATGGGAAGCTTCCGCAGCGCCCCTACACCGGAACACGCAGGCGCGCGAACACACACAGGGCGCCGCAACCAGCGCCGCCAGCAGATTCGTCTCAGTGCGCCCAGCACTCGGCTACCGCGTGCACGACCTGCAAAAGACTTCGGCGCACAGCTGAAGCATGCCGTGCGCTGGGACACCACGCAGATGACCACATAGCACGCAGGCCACAGCTGCAGCTATGCCCACTGCATGGCCTGCCACCATGCCCGAGGTGCACACTCAAGCAAAGGGGAGTGCGCCACTGCTGTCAGCGGGGACACCATAAAGTGTGCACCCCGGGGCCGGTGCGCCGGAAGCGCCCACTCACACAGTCGCAACTGCCCAACAAACGACCACGCCCGCAAGGGCCTAGCCAGCAAAATACGGAGGTTCTGATTCCGCAGAAGGGAGGGAAACAACGTCACAAAGAGGCCTCAGCAGACCTGAGCCAAATGAGGCGTCCAGCCCCACGCTGCACAAGGATCCACCTCTAAAAGTACAGATCACACACACACACGCACACACACACACACACACACACACACCGAAGCTGTGGATCAGTGTGCTAGTGAACGGCCTGCGAGCGAGGCCAGAAGAACTATTGGACACGTGGTTTTGCTGAGAGCTTGTAGGAAACGCAGTGTATGTTGTTGAACCTCGCGGTTTGAGCATTGATTGAATTGATTGGGCATCACACACACACACACACACACACACACATGCACACACACATACGCATACACACGTGCGCGGGGGCACGCACGCACGCACATACGCACACACACACACACACACACACAGGTGCAGGTCACCGAGTCCAGTGATGAGGACGGTGTACGGTCAGTCAGCGACAGACGAAAACACAACTGGCAAGGGCCGCTCGAACTGCCTGACCCAGAGCCGGACTGGTGCACATACCTGACCTGCATCCAAGGATGTGCGGACAAGGCAAGCAAAGTACTGCCTCAGGCGAGAAGTGATTGTGTTGAAAACACCCCCGTGGCAGGGCGATTGGCAATTGGCACACACACACGCACACACGCACACACACACACATGCATGCACGCACGCACACACGCACCCATCCACCCACCCACCCACACACGCACATGCACACACACAAGCGCGTGCGCGTACACATACCCCACCCAAATATGCGGCAAGGCATTCGGGCCAGCAGGGCCAGGCCAGGAGTCGGACAATGACGTGTGCTTTGCATGTGGGATCAATGGTATAGAGGCTGTGAGGAGTACGGTTCAATTGCCCCATGTCTCCTTCAGAACAGTTTGTCAGGGTCGTCGGGTCAGACGGGGGGGGGGGGGCTGTTGCACCGCATTTGAAGGCTGGACCCCCCCCCCCCTCTGTGTACGCCATGTGTGCGATGTGGTCCCTGATAAGGCCTGTTGCTTCATGTTCTTTGCTGGGGACCAGGATGCCCCTTCCCCCTGGTGTTGCCACCCGTAGGACAGCACTACGTTTTCCGTGGCAAGAGTTTGTGCTCACCTGAGAAATTGTCACAGGATCGTAAAAAAAAGTGTCTTGCAAGCGCCTCACCCAGCCCCAAAGCCAGGGGAGCTAGGTAGCTCGTCCGTAGTCCTTTGGTGGGATCCAACTGATCCAGTGTACCACTGCTGTTAATTTTTGCCGGCGGAGTTGCATAGTCCATGTTTTGGCCCGTGTGGGCAAAATTTGTGCGTGAATCAGTATACGGCGGGATTGTGGTGGTGGGTCGTCGGTTGGTAGGTTGTTGCCGAGGATGGCGACGTGGTCGGAGTGGTTGTTGCCCACCAGGTCACAGTAGTCTTGGTACATGCTTGCTTGTTGTATTTCTCGGCGGCCAGGTGTCCGTCGGACCTTTGGGCGTTTGGAAATTATGTTGAGGTATCCTATGCCCCGGTAATCTTGGTGTTTGAAGTTGCCTTTCCAGGGGTCAGGTGTGGCCTTGGCGGCTTGTTTGACAGCCAAAAAAACTTGAAACTAATTGGTTTTGGTCTTTTGCATGTCAAATCCAATGTGACTGCCATTGCTACTTGGAGAGATGAAGTGAGGCAAACTCACGGCCACGGGTGTTCTGGGTACTCTGAGCAGGCGGATCATGAAATTGCAGAAGAAACAACAATAAGGGAAAGGGGCATGGGGGATGAGCAGGGAGCCAATGGGTAGGTGGTGGATGCACACCTGTAGTCCCTACCCCCGGCAACCGCAAGACCGCAGCCATTGGGGAAAAGTCATGCAGCAGTGGTTCATGGCCAACCAATTCCTACTGCCAGTAGTCATTGGCTGATTCGTGCTCTGCCAAGAACTGGGCATACAGCATGGGTAATAGGCATGGGGCAGGGGCAATGTGGCATGGACATGGGGCAATTGCATGGTGCATGGTGAAGACGGAATCATTGTTGCATGATGTGCCACGCGCACGTAGCCCAAGTCACTTCTGGCCACTGGGCCAGCCAAGGGCCATTTTTGCACCATGTAGGGGCAACCCAGTGTGACCCATACTTTCAAGCCCCCTTTTTCCCAAGCCGATTCCACCCACATTCAGTCCGCGTGAAACTGCAATCGTTTCGATCCAATTGCTTAGCGGTGGCACTTTTCGATTATGGACACTGCAACACCCACGGATGAATGTAGGATTCAAGGGTTTGCACTGGAGTTCTTTACGTCTCGACGTTGAATGTCGGTGTTAGTTGAATTCGCGATTCACAGTACAGGGTTTTGGGTGTTGCGACGGGCGCGCACATAGCGAAATCGTCAGGGGGCATCAGACAGCAGGCATCAGACATCAAGGCTGTGATATTTGATGCGAACTTGTGGCGTCCTGTCAGTTTGCAGGCCTCAAGCTAACATTAGAACGGCCAACAAACATAGGAGGGCTGCCCCCCCCCCTCCCCCCCTGCCCCAGACCAAGGTGACCATCGTGGGAAAACCTGAAATTTACAATAGGGAAAGTCTGATCGGGCCATGTTTGGTACACAAAATTTTTGGTCCCAGATCCCTGCACTCTCTTCTAATGTTGCCTTGCAAGGTGGGTGCTTGTTATGCATTGAGTTTGATGGATTCAGACCTACCATGATACTGCGGGGGGGGGGGGGGGGATGCAGGGAGGGGAGGAGTGGGGTGACGGTGCCTGAAGTGCGTGGCAACTTGGCCTGAGATATGTGCCCGTGGGGCAAGGCAAATTTGGCCTGCGCGCAGCCCCCAAAGTCATGACGTTAGTGGGTTGGGCATCGTCACGATGGCGTCATGAACGGGCTCCCAACCTCTCACGCAGCCCTGAGCATAGCTCCAACAACACGACACATGTGACAACTTTCATGAAACCATATGGGGGGGGGGTTGTCGTCACGTGCCAAAAACGTCCACACTGCTGAGGGCCCTAAGGGAAACATTTTCTCTGTTCAGTTGTAGTGGTAAACGTCGGGTAACCGCTCCTCGCACATACCGCCGCGCGTTCTGGCGGGAGGAGGCAAGGGGGCGGGGGGCAGGGGTACTGAACCTTCCATTTTTTCCCACGCCGCCTGACTTGCAGATCACCCCTTCATGGCTGGCAAGACCCCGTTGCCGCCCCCATGTGACGCGCACAACTTGAACGGGGCCGCTGTCGACGAGGGCCTCCTCCGGAATGACGGCCAAGCCCCCTCCCGCAGGCCCGTCATGCGCCGCGGACGGTGAGGCGCGCGTCGCCACGCCCCCGCCCGACCATGCGCCAGGCCCCCGCAGCCTCAGCCCCCCCGCGCGACGCAGCCCATCCCTGCAGACGCCGCAGTCCCCGCCCTCCAACCGTAGCCCCAGTTCGCGCGTGCGACAGGCCCTCGCCAACCAACAGAGCGGGCGGCAGCGGTCGACGTTCCTCGGCGTGGTGAAGCGCGTGTGGCAGGCCGACGACTACGAGAGCGGGAGCTCCCACCGCGTGGACGACAACGACGGGGAGCCGACGGGCAGCTCAACCGACAAGGACAAGGACGACGACGCCAGAGACTTCTTCAACAAGGGGACGTGGGAGTACTACCTGCACCACGCGGGCCGGCACCTCCAGACGTTCTCCGCGATGGCGCACCGCGACCCGACCGTTCTGGCGAAGCGCGACGCCGTCGGGGCCACCCCTTTGCACAAGATGCTGCTGTACAACACGGAGGAGCACGTGCGGCTCGCCAAGTGGGTCATCAGGTACCGGGGGCGCGGGGTGGGTAGCGGGCCCCTGGGATTTGCCCTTATCGACTGGCATGGTGCCTCCACAGCTTTGGGCAACCTGAAAATTGCTCTGCGGGGGGGGGGGGGGGGCTGGAGAAATGGGGTTCCGTGTCGGGCCCTTTGTTTTGTGTAAGAACGGATGTTGGCGCCAAAGGCGCAGGAACACAAAGTTTGTCCCGAAAAAGTTTTTTCCACCAATAATTCCCCCCCTCACATTTGAGTAGTCAAAATGATCAGCGCGACGTGGGTATCATTTTGAGCCATAGATGTTGGGTTGCCCCCCCCCCCCCCCGGCACGGCAGGTCGGGCACCCCTGCCCTGAACCCCCCCCTCCCGTCACGGCGGCCAAGGAGGGGGGGGGGTTGGGAAAATGGGCTTCCGTGTCACCCCCCCCCCCCCGCAGAGCAGGAGAGCGTCCTGGGTCCTGCGATGTGATGCAAAATTTAGATCGCTGTCGGTGGCAATGCCTGACTTTGTAGTAGCCTGGATGACACTTGTAGAGGTGTGGGCGTCAGCACCACAGTCATCATTTGTGAGGCAAGAGGCCAAGCATCTGTGCAACTGTCTAAGGAAATTCTTGGATGGAGATCAGCCATTTCCCTCCATGCAGCCATAGGGGGCAATTGTCAGAGGACGGGGGGTACAAGTGCCAAAAAAGGCAAAATGGGCATCGGTTTTGCCGGGCCTGCTGCAGAGAATTGACGCTAAAGCACAGCAAGGATGGGATGTGGCTTTTGTTGATGGGTCCAAGCAGGAGACAGGTGGTGTGCATCATGCAGGCTATGGTGTGTGGTTTGGGGACAATGACGATCGCAATGAGGAGCTGCCGCTATTGAACACAGAGCGGCAATCTATAACTCGGGCAGAGCTGAGAGCAGCCCTTCGGGCTGTATATCATAAATGCCCCGGACGGCCTCTCCTGGTGGTGACAGACTCGGAACTGGTGTATAAAGGGTTAACAGGAAAATGCAACAAGTGGTCCAGGCACAAATGGGTGGGCTCCAGGGGACCGCTGGCGCATGTTGATCTGTGGGAGGATTTGTGGGGGCAGTGGCAGCTACTAGGGGACAGTGTCGATGTGCTATGGGTGCCGTCACATGTGGGGGTCACGGGAAATGAGCATGTAGACGCCAAGGCGTCCAAGGGAGCGAGAAAGGCATATGAATGTCTCATGAAACAAAAATCAGTGCAGGATATCTGGGGGGAGTTGGGACTGCAGGAAATGCCTGACTCGTATGACACGGATTCAAACTGCTCGGGGGGGTCCCACATTTCAGAGGAATTAAATGAGGACAACTCAGAGAACTGGCCCAAGCGGTGTCGGTACAGCTAATCGGGGCCATGGGGAGGGCAGAGTGAGGTGACCTGCGAACAATGCTATGTCTGTGAACAAACAGTGCTGCAGTGCAGCAGAACAATGTTGTTGGCGATGACCTATGACCTGTGTCACGGGGGTCATATGGTAGCTGAGTATCCGTTGCTTCACACCCCGCAGAGCAATTTTCTTCCCGCCTTGTCCACAAGCGACTTCACCAAAGAGCGAACGAAGACCTCAGCGTTCATTGACCCTTGAGGACCGCCCGGCTGACTCCTAAGGGGAAGGGATGCTGCTTGTCTTTGTGTTGCCACATCAACAGCGGTCATGATCAAACCTCGACTAAAGTCCTCAACCGCTCGGCGGTTATTTTGTGTTGCATACCGTTGCACCACTGATTTGTGGGGAATAACAGGAACGAAATGTTGCACGGTGAACATACCGAAGGAAGCACTGTCGGAACAAAGTGGACGGTGATTGTTGTGCCTCCTCTATTTGACTGTACAGGCACAGTACCCCAGAATTAATTTGTTTTTTGCGATTTCATCAGATTTTTGCATCTTTGTGCAATCATTGCGCGAAGCCCCAGAAGTTATTAATTTTTTTCGCGACTTAATCAGAGTTGCATCGTTGTGCGGTCATCAGGCGAAAATTCATTCACATTTGCGTTTTTTTTATTTCTGTGTTCCCCTAGATTTTGATGCACACCACCCTCTGAATTGATTAGCCTTAAGATTCCTACAACGAGCGCCCGCCCCCGCGACCGATCATTAGGGAGTACCCGGACCGCGCCGAGGACCAGTACATGGGCAACGTCTACACCGGCGAGAACGCGCTGCACATCGCGGTCGTCAACGGCAACCACGAGATGGTCCGCCTCCTGTGCGAGCGGCGCCCCAACGTCCTGACGCACCACGCCAAGGGCTCCTTCTTCGCCCCGTCCGGGAGCTGCTACTACGGCGAGCTCCCCCTGAGCTTCGCGGTGTGCACGAACCAGCGGGACATGGTGACGCTGCTGCTCGACATGGGCGCCCCCCTCGACGGCGTGGACCACGTGCATGGCAACACGGCGCTGCACATGGCCGTGCTCCGGGACCTCAAAGAGATGTTCGATGTGCTGCGGGACGAGTGGGCGCGGCGGCACCCGAAGCGGCGCCGGTGCCTGAGCGACGTGCGCAACAACCTCGGCCAGACGTGCCTGACGCTGGCCGCCGCCAAGGGCAGCGTGGAGATGTTCGACCACGTTCTGACCAGCAGGTGCTCCCTCGCATGGGGCTCATGCATCGTACACCAGGGCCTTCCTGGAGGACTCCCACACTTGCTTCTCTTCGTTCACACAACGGAGACCGGGTGGTTGTCGGCGGTTACCGGCCAACCGCCAACGGTTAGAGAGGGAACGTCAGCGCGCCGGGCAAAGTCCCCCCCTATTTCCCCCAGCTTCTCCCCCGCCCCCTTTTCCCAAGGGGGCGCCCTTAGTGCAATTCAACTACGGGTGCCTGGCAGGGGTTATATTGATTCCCCACCTTCAACCATTTGGGGGCACGTGTTTGTCTGGGATTTTCTGCCCTAGCCCTGCGTGCAAAGGGTCACCGTTCCACCTCCAACCGTTTGGAGGCATGTGTCCGTAGCACCGCCTCGGTAGATGGTTGTGAAGATGATGAAGAAGACTTTTGTGCTTTGTGTTGTCACAATGCACCACCGCAGCTTGTGGGCATTGCAATGAGAAGTATTGTGCTGCTTGTATTGACCCTCACACTTGTGGGGATGAGGTGCATGTTGCACCGTAGTTCTCTACTCCTTGGTTACCTCTTTGAAACCCCATGTTACAATACGCCCTCCCTTATTTGTTTGTAACACTATCCCAGGCAGGGGTTACGGTTGTTGACGAACAATACATGAAAGCGTTTCGGTTCGCCCGCATTTGTGCTTTGTTGTGTCATTTGTGCTTCGGGTTCCTGGGCTCGAGGAGGGAGTACTGTTTGGGGGTAAAGCATTGGCATAGATGGCTGGAACATTGATGTGGATGCCAGCGCGCCCTACCAAACGTTACCTCAGAGGCCACATTTCGTTCCGTCGGTTTGGCCCTTTTTTAAGCCCCCCACAATTTCGGATGCCCGAAGTTTGTTCTATTTTTTCCTGCAAAGGAAAGTGCTTTTGCACTCCCTCATGGTACTCCTTAATTCGTAGCTCTCCATCGTAGCATTTCCTCTTGGTACTCCCTCGGAGGACATCCGAAAGGCGCCTTCTAGTTCTCCGCCACAACAATCCCTCCTCCTCCCCCCTCATGGTGCTCCTCCATCGTACTGCCTCGTACTCGTCCCTCGTAGTACCCCGTCCACGGGGGGGGGGGGGGGCAGCCGGGCCCGGTCCTTGTATGCGACACCACCCAGCCCCCCCCCCCCCCCCCCCACGGGGGTTTGAGAGATAGTGATGTCGGGGCCATGGCGCCAACGGCGGCGAAGTTTTTTTGTGCATGCTTCCCTTTCATCAAACCATCCATTTGAGCGCCAGATTAGCAAGACGAGGCGCTCAACAAATGTCGTTTGTTGCGAAGTGAAGATCACCACAACTACTGTGGACACACTTGCCAATCTGCAGCCCGTGCTTCACAACAGCCACCAGCAGCTTCCCCAAACCCGCCCCAGACACACATCCCCCCTGAAGGTATGCATGTGGTTGTTGTGGGTCGCGCGTAGGCCCCCCCACCGTGGAATCCCCCCCCCCCCCCACCCTCCAGCCGACCCCCCCCCCTAGACCCTCGAGCCCCCCCCCCCCCCCCCCCCCCCCCCCCCAACCCTCCAGCCGACTTCCCCCAACTGCCCCCCCAGCCCCCCCCCCCCCCCCCCCAAGTTTTGACAGATTGCTGGGGGGATGTCGCATCAGGACCGGTTGTAGTCGCCCCCCCGTGACCCTGTCGTAGTACCCCGGCATTATAGTCCCTCGCTGTACTCCCTCGCTGTACTCCCTCGCTGTACTCCCTCAGGGGCCGTCTGCTGTGGAAGTATGGGGCCGTAACGTGCACGATTTACCCGGTCGAGGGCCTGGACGCGGCACGCCGAACGCGATGACGTACATGCTGGAGCAGGGCCGGCACCAGCTGCTCACGCTGCCCCGCATCCGCCGCCTGCAGGAGCGGAAGTGGGCGCTGTATGGCAAGCGGCGCCTCTACCGGCGCCTGCTGAAGCACTGCGTCTTGCTCGCCATCTTTCAGGTGCGGTGAGGTGAGGTGCGATGGTGTGGCGTGAGGTGAGGCGAGGTGAGGTGAGGTGAGGTGAGGTGAGGTGAGGTGAGGTGAGGTGAGGTGAGGTGAGGTGAGGTGAGGTGAGGTGAGGTGAGGTGAGGTGAGGTGAGGTGAGGTGAGGTGAGGTGAGGTGAGGTGAGGTGAGGTGAGGTGAGGTGAGAGGTGAGGTGAGGTGAGGTGTGATGGTGTGGCGTGAGGTGAGGTGAGGTGAGGTGAGGTGAGGTGAGGTGAGGTGAGGTGAGGTGAGGTGAGGTGAGGTGAGGTGAGGTGAGGTGAGGTGAGGTGAGGTGAGGTGAGGTGAGGTGAGGTGAAGTGAGGTGAGGTGAGGTGAGGTGTGATGGTGTGGCGTGAGGTGAGGTGAGGTGAGGTGAGGTGAGGTGAGGTGAGGTGAGGTGAGGTGAGGTGAGGTGAGGTGAGGTGAGGTGAGATGAGGTGAGGTGAGGTGAGGTGAGGTGAGGTGAGGTGAGGTGAGGTGGGGTGAGGTGAGGTGAGGTGAGGTGAGGTGAGGTGAGGCGAGGTGTGATGGTGTGGCGCGGGGTGGCGTGGAGGTGGGGTGCGAGGTGCGGTTGCCCTGGCGATCTCCGCACGCCAGCGTAACGTCAGCCTTTATCCCTCGCAGCGCCCCACCCGGCTCGCGGGGGTCACGACATCCCAGCACCGAGGACAGTTGTGCGTTAGTGCCCACGGGGTTCGAACCGGGGACGTCTAATTCAGGCGTCCGGTGCATGACGGCTGGGCTACTCGACCTCCTGTCATCCTCCAGGTGGGTGTCGTGCTGCCGCGCTCCGCGGATCCCGCGGAGCTGGCCGCCGATTGGACGCTGCTGCTGCGCCCGCTCTGCGAGTGCGCCGTCATCTGCAACGCCCTGCACAAGGGCTGCGTGGAGCTCAGCGAGCTGCGCGCCTCCGGCGTCGCGGGCTACTTCGGCCAGGGGAAGGCCTTCGTCTTCGAGAACGTCTGCAGCCTCCTGCACTGCGCGGCCGTCGTCGGCGCGTGCGCCTGCCGCGCGCGCCACGGGATCGACGACCGGAAGGCGGAGAACATCGCGCTGGTGCTGGCGTCGTTCATGCAGTGGATGTACCTCGCGTGGTTCATGCTGGGGTTCCAGCTCACGGGGCCCTTCATCATCAGCGCCATCGAGATGCTGGCCACCGACATCCCCACCTTCCTCATCGCCGTCTCCGTGTTCGTGGGCGCGTTCGCCTCCGGCATGTACATCCTCTCCGACAAAGTGGGCCCCGGTTTCCTCCCTGCGGGATTTTGAGGTGTGCCGCGAGGGATGCATTGCAAGCGGGGGGGGGGGGGGTTAGCCAACTATTGGGCGCCACTGACGCGCAAACGGCACATCCCGCCACATCCAGCACAGCCCCAACACACCAAATACTGGGCTCCGCGAACGCGGAAACGACACCAGCAGGAGCACCGGCCGCAGCGGCCGACAGAACGCAGCGACCCGACGCAACATGCGAAGGGAAGAACGGGTGACCGTCCAGGGCCCCGTAAAGGAGCAACAACCAGACGGAATGTCACACAGGGGGATTAGCCCCCCGCCCCCTCCAGGGCCCAGCTCCTCTCTTCCTGACCGCAGCCGCAAACCTTCATGGCATTGCCAACCGACAGTAACCGCCCTCAGCGGCTTTGGCAACCGTCCCCAAGCACCTGCCCCACCGCTTCTGGTGTGCCCCTTCGCATGCAAAAATGCCGCGAGATACAAACAGGTGCCGTCCCAAAGGTTGTGCATGACCCCCTCCTCGTGCCGGTTGTGTGCTTTGCCCCTTTGTGCCCC